>VZTX01021515.1:270086-480926 GCA_013400915.1 Pardalotus punctatus | reverse complement strand
GGCGACGGGGGGGGGAAGGGCTTTTCTGAGGATCGGGAGAGAGGCGGAGGGAGAGGCGCCGGGAGCCTCGCAGCATCCCGTGCCCCGGCCCCGCGGCGCCGCTGCCGCCGGCCGTGAGGAGCGGGGTGCGGAACAAGGTAAGGGCTGGCACCGCGCTCCGGGGACCCCGCCTGCCCCTCGGGGGCTCCTCTCTCCGGCCGTGCGGGCGCTTGTTGGCGAGGGCAGGGCGGCCGCTGCCCCGCCGTGCCCCGCCGCAGCCCAGCCGGGAAGTTACTTTGTTCGCAGAGTTGCGGCGAGGCCGGGCTGGGACCCCCGGGCGCCCCGGCCGCTTGTCCCTCGCATCCCCCCCCGCCGTGCTCAGTGTCAGCAGCCAACATCGCCAAGGAAGCCCCCGCGGAAAAGCCGTGCGCGCCTTTCCCCATAGTTTCCTCTCGCACAGCCTGGGGAAGGGGTGATGGAAGAGGAAGAACTTCCCTTTGTCGTAGGAGAGGATTGAGTGACCTCCAAAGTTTTGTTCCGGGAGGAAACCGCTCGATAAGTTTGGTAGGATTCATGCCGATTTTCATGTAATTTATTGCGCTGTTAATTTGGTATCCAGCACGCTCAAAGCAGTGGAGCAGACAAAAAAGGATTGAGGACGTTTAGATAGAGATTTCAGTGCTTTTCGTTGTTTTCTTAGGAGCGGCGTTTTATATCTTGCACTTTCAGATGCACAGTGTGGAATACATTTATAAATGCATATACTTGTCCGTGGGTAGTGCAGAGGGTATGGATGGAAAACATGAAGAAACTGGGCAGATTTTAAATGTTCCATTCTCTTTGGCGGAAGATCAATAGTTGAAGATTTCTGCTTGCACAGCCTGTATCTTGACAATATCATAATTGAGAGATCTGGTGATAATGTATGATATTGATAGCCATTTCAACTAAAGTTTAATGCATTTTGTGGTTATTTAGGACTAGTGTAAAGGAGCGTTGGATATTCTGGATAAATTAATAACTAGGCACGATTATTAAACTTTGTGATTGACTCATGATGAAGTGAACTCTCAGTTTTTCTAAGGCAGATATTTAAAATGCAAGGCTATGTTTTGAAAATGTGTATCTGAAATCTGACTACCAAAAAACCATGCATCTTTAGAGAAGACCAGTTAAGGAGTCATTGTAAAATGGCAATCTGTGTTGCACCTATTCGTAATAAACAGTTTTGTGATGCCAGGCGCTGTAAATTCTCTGGTACTGTACTACAGAAATGGAGGGGGGGAAGACACACACACACACAAATTTCTATTTTGTATACGGATTTCTTTGGAATTCTTAAATGTAATAGTTATCCCATGTATGATACATATGTGAGCTGACTAATATTAGTCATTACCCATGAAATTTCAATGGTATGTTTAAACATGTTAGCTTGGCTCTCACGGTTTGTTTCATTGTCTCAAGCTATCTGAGACATAAGAATCTTTAAAATTTCTTGCTTGTACATTATCCCCTCTATCTCCTTTCTTCTCTTCCTGATCTTGATTGGTCTAATTCAAAGCCGAAAAACTGTAGATAATACCTGTATATGTTCGAGTGAAGTAAAATGCCCATTTTAAAGATACACAAATGTTCTTGGTGAACAAGAGCCATCGCTTCATGCCCTGTATGAAAACCTTCTGGGCTGTTATTAAAAAGATACTTGTATTTGTGTTAGTTTGTGATGAAAACAACAACAAACATTAGAGAATGCAAAGATAAAGCTGGTGCTCTGATCTTTGTTTAAACAGGTCATGGTTTTTATTTAATGCTGCATGCTCATTATGGGAACTGTCAGCAGGAATGTAAAGCAGACTGGAGTTCTGATTTGGCATACATTCATAGATGATTCTGACATTGATGTTTCTGCTTCTTCAGTTAATGGTTCATAGAATATAGTGCCATTTGTGATCTTATTTATTTAATTGAATGTACTATATGAAACTAGAGAAAGATCTCCAGATTAATGTCCATCTAGGAACCAAACATGATCAGATCTGCTGCCTCGAGGTACAGTCCTCCTGACCTGAAGAGTTGCACAGAAGTGGACTTTGCTATTTAGTAGAATGTGTAGAAGTGTATAAAGAGATCACTAGTTTTTAAGTCAGCTAGAGTTGTGCCACTGAATTACAAGGAAGGAGACTCAAATCCCCTGAAACCAGGTAACTGCTTCATCAATTACCCAGTCAGTTTCTTTTTTCAGACATATGGAAACAATATCATATAGTAATTAGAGAGTGTGTTCATAATTGAGAATTTTAATGTTTTTTACCTATGAAAACAGTTTTAATCTCAGTTAATAAACATAATAAAAATAAATCAGTGCAGTCGATTTGATTCTTGCTGAATCTTGTTTTGAAGAATTCAGAAGGCATGTGCAAGGTAAGCTGAAGGAAGAGCCTTTTCTCATGTTCATTTACATGAAGATCTATTAGAATATTGCAATATACAGTGTGAGCTTTCAAAATAAGACTCAGTGTAGCACTGGAAACTTTAATTTGGATGTTCTGGATCATATATCAGTTTGGGCTCTGTGATCATTTTCCGTAGATAAACTGAGTCTATGTGAGAATGTCTGAGAGAAAAGTGGTTTCTGATTGTTATTTCTAACTTAAAAGAAATGCTGCATTTTAAATCCTGGATATTCTAGGTTATGTTCCAAAACATAATCGAAGTTTGTAATGTTAAGAGAGTTCTTTAGGGTCGGTGGATTGTTGTCCTTTAACTTCCTCTCAGAAAAATCATCTTTTCAGTCAATGTTACTACAAATGAAATAGCATGAGAATGTGATGCTCGGGCAAGGTTGCAGAGTGACAGCCCATGATAAGATCTATTGCAAAAAGTGGCAGAGCTGTTACGGGACTGGCTACTCCCCTGCTTCTGCAGTAGCCACCTCTGGAGGTAAAGCAGTTCATTCTTGGGGACTGCCCACTGCTTGACCTCATTGTTGAAACTGTCAACAAGTGTGACAGTTTTGCTGTGATTTGATAAGGCAGTGGAAATTGTATTAGGATTGACAATTAGCCATCATGGTATATATGTGGTAACTGGCAGTCATAACTGATTTTGATTCATTACAATAACCTAAACACAAAACACTTAACATTTTCCATTCAGTCACTATTTAAAATGTTGTGATTTACTGTGGGAGTAAGATTGAATTCATAATATCATTTAAATATGCTGCATTCTGTGCCACACTAATATTAATGTAGTAAGGACTCATCTTTACTCAGATTGAGAGATGTAATGCAGATATATAAAACATTTCAATTGCAAGTATTAACCCTCATGTGTTACATATGTCTACTTTATACATTTCTACTAAAACCAAGGTTGCTGTATTTAGGGTATATCGCTTTCCTTTGCAAGCTGACTTTTTATGTGGCTTGTCCTGTTCACCTTTTAAATTGAGTTCCTCTGCCATAGTCAGTCCAGCTTCCCTTACAGCGTTGAGGGTCTTGTCATTGAACCAAAGACTGAAGCCAGCAGAGCAGCTGCACAAGTAGCATATGAAGGAGGCTGATGGTGACTGATATTTTTGATTGTTTTTCCCCTGATTTTCCTACTTGGCTGTTTTGCACAAGCTCCCTTTTCACCTGCTCTCAGAATCGCCTCACTTTGCCTGATGCCCTGTGTAACTCCAGAACCCTGCACACCACTTTATGGCTTATCACCTCTTCCCTCCTCTCACTGACTTTTGCCATATCCCATCTTCTTCCACTTTTGTCTTTTGTGATGCTAATCTTGCATTATTTTCCCTTTTCTGTAAAAGAAAATGGAAGGAGCGCAGTGTGTGCTGCCATTGCAGGGATCATTCCTGGGCTGTATTGTTTTTCTCCCATATCCTTTGTTGAGTTTCTGGAGACTGTAATCTGGGGAAGAGACTGCTTTAATATAGGGCTGGGAAGTGTCCAGCATAATTTTGCTGCTGGATTTCATCTGGTCTATGGACATCTGGAATACTAAAGTAATAAAAGGATTATTTTGGCTTTGGGGGACAGCGTTCCTTCTGATTCTTTGGTAGAAAAGCAAAAAATTTTTTCTTGGAGTTTTTCTCTACTGTATTGCTGTTCTGAGATTTGTCCCTCAACACTTTGTCCCTAATATGAGTAGATCTTGGCAAAAGTTCAAGATACCTTGCCTGATGCAGTGGGGATGGGGTAGATGAAAGCTTAGCTACTGCCAGAGGTTAACTGTCTTATACCTATATACAACAAGAATTGACAATAAAATGTCAATTTCAACATGCTTTAGTGGAAACCTCAGGTTTGTCAACACCAAGAAAATGTTCAGATTTCACCATGTTGATCAAACAAAACAGAAGGGAAAAGAAAATGAAAAAATTGTATAGCGAGTTTGTTTCAGAACTTAGATATCTTCCTCTGAAATATTTTTACATTTTGATCTCTGCTTACTTTTCATCCCTAAATTATGTAGTTTTATTTGAGCATTTTTTGTGTCACATGAAAATTTTTTCATCTGTGCAAATAAAATTTTTCAAAGGAGTTTTTCAAGCAGCCAGTGAATCAGCTGATGGACAGTGTGCAGATCTCAGAGCCACGGTTTCGGGGGGCAGCCTTTTCTTCAGTCTCATGTGGACCACGTAGGGGAGTTCTTTGTGGACATGACTTCAGGGTAGGAGGAGTGCCTGTTGACTGTTTTTTCCTTATTTCAGTCCTGGAGGCAATACCTGGAAAAAATAAAGGCAACAAACCCCTTGACTCCCTCGTCCCTGAACATGAATCAGATGACATGAAGTATTTCAGTGGAATAGATGCAGCTAAATGAGGGAAAAGCAGAAACAGCTAAAGTAATATCACAGTAAACATTACTCAGAGTTTTGTGTCTAAGAGAATAAAAATGTAGCTGTTAAGGATTTGCATGATTAATTTCATAATTCATCTCTAGGCCTTAGTGGAAAAAAATGCTCTCATCTCAGAAGTAGTATCACTATAAATATATTTATGTGTAAGCTGTGTTCTACATCCCACCTTTGACACATGTTTTTGTGCTGGTACTTTGATATTTCATTCATCTTGAACTACGGAGATAGATAGGCCACTTTTATTTTGTGTTCTTGTGCTTTCGAGAATTGTTAGCATCAGATTTCTTTGTGAAATCGGATGAGGATATTGGCAATAGAAATGAATCCACAGCCGAGAGGTGCTGCTGCACGAAAAGGGAGACCCTGTAAATTTATTATACATAATTTCCATTGAAATTGGTTTGGATAAAGTGTGTGGCACAGGCAAGTGGCTTTCACCCAGCAGGGCTTGTACAGGCAAAGGTTAGGAAATGAGGATGTGGCCAGTTGTCACAAAAGAGTAAAGAAAAAGAACATTCTTCAGGAAAAAATTAAACCAAACTGTGTCTTAATTAGGTTTCAGTACTTACATAGTCTTCTTCTCAGTAAACAGTATTTTGAAAGATTCAGGAGTTTAACCAGATGACATGCCCAAATTGCAGACTGCAATGTAGAACCGAATCCCCACAACTCTAATTTGTTCCTAGAAATGTCCGTTTTTTTATAATTTCCCAGCACAACCTGTGCTTTTGGCTGTTTTCCTTTAAAATGCGTATTCTCATTTTGGGACTTCTGATTTTTCCTTTATGAATACATACACATGGTTTACAGTAACACAGCAGATTATGTATTACTGCCAGAGACGAAGGCAAATTTTTTAGAGTGATGAATGAATTTCGTGGCTCTTAGATATTTACTTAAAATTTCCTTCCCTAGAGATAATTACTTAAATAGATTAGCTACATCTACAGGTATTTTTAGATAAATAAAGGTAATATTGAGTGAAAATAGCATATTTTTCAGGGGAAAGGTTTGTTTTTAAGAATGGTTTTAAGAAAAATGTGTCCATTTAAATATTTCATTGAAATATGAGAATGTTTTATACATTCAGGCACTATCATATGTAGGATTACAATAATGCTTTTAGCCTTGACAAATATTCAGTCTATTTGTAAATCTTAGAGCACTCCAGTCTTTAAAATATATTGGATGTAGGGTAAAACAGAAATTTAAGGTGAAAACAAAGCAATATTATTAGGTTGTGGTGATTTTTAAAATTGAATAAATGAACAGTTTATTTGTACGGATGTGAAATTGATTCAGAATATGATACTGCTGATGAGCCAAAATAAAATTAAATCTTTATAAATAGAATATTCAGTTACTGAATAGTTTTTTGAGACCAAGTAGGGAAATGAGAAAAAGTAATTTAAAATCACACAATCATTCAAAATAAGACTAGCAAAGAAGGTTTCTAAGTGGTAACTGCTTTACATAAATACAGAATTAGATTTCTTAGGTAAATGTGGCATTTTTGTATTTTCTGAACTCAAAGTCTGTATCTTTTCCTGGATGCCTGGTCAGAACTTTGTGTATAGTAGGTACAGCATATTTTTGGAGGAAGCGTCACAGAAATGGATGTTAGCACATAGTTCCAAAACCTAAATAATTTATGTAATTTCCTACTTGCCGTGTCCATATAATCTTTTTATGACAGCTAAAGCTCACAAGTATGTTAGTGTTCTTTATAAGGAAAAGTATTAGAAAAACGTGGAATATTTACATTTGAGAGCAAAGGAAATAACTGATTTGAAGAAAAAAAATGCAGTGAATATTTTTCTCATACTGTGTGTGACAGGTCATTATAACCTGCAAAGGAGAAAAATGATGTGTGTTTTAGCATGGTGAGAAATACCTTGGGGGATTTTGTGGCCTTTTTTTTTTTTAATGCAGGTTAAAGTGATTGGAACTACAGAGAAATAAGAGGTTTTATTTAAGTCACTGATTTTTTTGCATGTTACAAACCAGATTGCTCAGTGCCCTGTAGATTGGCAGTTAACGAATATGTGATATACATGATGAGACACTGAAGTATTCTTTGACATGTGGAATATGAGGTTCTGAACAGAAGAGGACAAAAAGAGCAGGATTTTGAGGCTTACAGGTAACTCAGAATTAAGTCCCATGGTTTTGCTTTTATGGGTGGAAATGACTATGACTTCCAGGGAAAAGATACGGTTACAGAACTGAGCATTGTTTGACTGATAACAGTTATCAAATTTAGATTTGCTGGCACGGAAAACCATCTCAGACGCTTTTTTTAAAAGGCTTAGAAGTTCACCTTTCATTTTATTTGTTTGTTTTTTAAATGGAAAATGTTCCTATCTCCGACAAATCATATTAATTTAGGAAGCCTAATGATTCCATCAGTGGAAGTGTGCATAATCAAACTTAAAATCCACAAGTGTTTCCATGGCATTTGATTGTACTTCCTTTTAAAGTCCTCATTTGTCAACTGGGCACACCAGTCTGCCCAAGGGAGGCTCTGTGGTTTTGGTTTCCCAGGACCTGCATTCTGCTCCAGAAGATGAAGAGGAGGAAGAGGAGAGTGTATCCCTCTGGAAAGGCTTTCATCTGCTGAGTGATTTCCCTGGCTCATCCCTTCCCACAGAGTAATGTCTTTTTAGGATTATTTCAGTATTCATTTTCCAGTGGCAGAACTGATGATAGCAGACTGATTCCATTGATTGGCCTCTATCTGAAATGGGTATTTTAGCAAAAATCCTTAGCATTTTCAGCCAATTTCTCATAGTAAGTGGTTGCATTACTAGTTGCAGTATGTTCGCTTACTGGTGGTCAGTTTGCAACAAGCATTTTTCCTGCAAAAGCAGGAATTTATGATAGCGAAGCAAGCAGTTATAGAAGTGTTACTGTGACGACTCGGACCATCGATGCGGAGTAGGGATTTTTTGGGGTTTAAATAACAGGTCTCCTTCCCCATGTAAAGGATGATCTGACAGTTTATGAAGAGCGCTGTACTATAGAGCAAACCTAACCCTTGTTAAGGCTCTTGGAAGAGTCTGCTTAGCAGTGGCCAAGATTTGCACAAGGAGCAAGTGTGGGGTCACTGTGGGGTCTATCACAAACTCTCACGCTCCTCTTTAGGGTGCTGTACTGCACTTGTCTTACTGGCTTTGCCTGAAAAAATACAGCTTTGTTTTATAGCTGCATGGAAATGCCTTTTTTTTCTTTTTTTGGGGGATACTACATTTTATTCTTTCATTGCCTCCCCAAATCCCAGCTTGTCAGGCTGCATGAGCAAAACAAACATGTTTTCTGTAGCTGCCACTTCACCCCCGACCTTGGTACTGCCGAGAATCCCAGTGTTCTCTTCTTTCCTTGTGCTGTCTCACTGGTGGTGCAAAATCTGGCACCTGTCCCTCTCCAGCTCTTGTTGGGATGTGCTACAGTCACCACACTGTGCTTCTTGACCTGCAGATGTTTGTAACGTAGCAAAGTTCATTGCTCAACAGAGAATGCCTTTAGTTTTCTCCCAATTCGTGACTTTTTCTTTAATTATCATTATCATCATCATCAATATTTTATCTTGGTTTCTAATTATTATTTTGGTGACATCTGATTGAGCCAGGTTGCTTCAAGTTTAGATTCATGTTGCATGTTGCTGGAATTATTTTCAAAAAGTGTCAGTGGTGTTTTTAGACTTGAGACAGAGTCTCAAGAGGTGGAGAGAACAGTGGGGACAATGGAATGAGGTATGGGGAGAGACAGTGGACATGAGAATGAGCCTAGAATAAAGCAAAACCTGTGAATGGAGAAGTGAGATTTAAAAAGAACATCCGCTTGAAATGGAAAAAGAAAAAGGACAAATAGGATGAATAAAAAGGCTGGAAAGTTCATGTAGAGGGGAAAATATTTATGCTACCTGTACAAGAACGGTGTGAAATATAACACCAGAAATTTTAGGCTGAAAAAGTAAAAAAAAGTCTTAATACAAAGGTTTACTTGAGGACCTCATAAAGTACTAAAATATGTCTGGGTAGTCCTACCTGCCTAGTCCAGTAAATCCTCAGGAGAGATGTTTCAATCCTCGAAGTTTATGGCCTGATGTGAAGCCTTCTGAAGACTGGAGCAGTGTCCATTGTGCACTTTGGGGCCCATTTGAACACATGCTGGAGAAAATAGCAGGAAAATAATGTGCAGAAAACATTCCTGCCTTCAGTAAGAAGACGGCTTAGCTGATTTAATAGCTTTTTCTCAGTCTGTGATTCCAATGGCCAGGTTTGTGATATTTATTTTAGTATTCATGTTCTTGCAGTCCTTTTTACATTTCTCTGTTTTCCCTGGCAGACATCCCGCAGCTCCATAAGTCTGGGGGAAGAGGATGCTTAGCATGTTGTTGCTGTGGGGATTTGAGTCTTAACTCTGTGTTGGTAATGCTGGGCATATAATTTTAAAACTTGCATGCTACAGAAGCAGATAATTATTTCCCTGCTGCATTTTATACTGTGGTTTGGGAGAGCAATACATTTCAGAATATTAAAAGAAAGAAAAAGTTACGATTTGGGGGACTGTTGGAAATGGGAACAGAAAGAGGGGAATAATGTGTGTCAGTCTGGTTATCAGTCAAGCTGGAAGGAGACAGCTTGTTCTGTCGAACTCCAAGAATGTCAGTAGTGAGCCAATCACTTACACAGGAAGGAAACCATAGACTGAAAGGTAAGGTTCAAAGACATCTGTGTGTGTTTCTGAAATGAGCTTGAAATAAACTTGCTATTGAGTTACACTTACTTACCCTGTGTTTCATAGATGAGTTCTGTTTAGCACGGGATTTCTGTGATTGCTATTCATTTTATTTTTATTGCAGGATCTGGCTCCTTTTTACTTCCCTTTTTCCTTTTCCTTTTCCCTTTCCTTTCCTTTCCTTTCCTTTCCTTTCCTTTCCTTTCCTTTCCTTTCCTTTCCTTTCCTTTCCTTTCCTTTCCTTTCCTTTCCACTTCCCCTTCCCCTTCCCCTTCCCCTTTTCTTCCCTTGTCTTTATATTTTTATGTGTCCAGGGCTGGCAGTGAGTGCCTGTCACTGAGCAGAAGGCTCAATATGCTGTTGCATATCTTTTTTTTCCAATCCCT
Source organism: Pardalotus punctatus (assembly GCA_013400915.1). NCBI lineage: Eukaryota > Metazoa > Chordata > Aves > Passeriformes > Pardalotidae > Pardalotus > Pardalotus punctatus. The sequence goes on along the minus strand of VZTX01021515.1, from coordinate 470,951 downwards.
CCCCTCCATTTTTTTTTCTTTTTTTTTTTTTTTTACATCAAGGGAATCATGTTGTCTTCCCGTTATTCACCTGTACATAGGAAACATAGGACAAACTTTTTGTTGAATGTCTGCAGCTGCCATTCTCTCAGGCTGGCCTAATGGTGTGATTCACACATTTCCCCATGTGCAAGGGTCAATTCCCTGCCTGAAAGAGCTCTCCAGCACTGAAGGGTGTGTGGAGTGGTGTACTGTATGTGTTTCTGTTTCCAAACACATTTGTCTTTTGAGTTACATTGTGTTGGTAACCCCTATTCCACTTATCCAGGAAGAGGAAGAGAGTCAAAGAGTGGTTATTGGGGTATGTGCACGAATATCTGCTGCTTCTGCAGCAGATTTGACATCTAACTTGTGATAAGTTGTAAAGGACAGAAGCTGTTCCTCAGCTGCTGTGAGCTCCTGAGAACTTCCTAAGGCTGAAGGGAGATTCCAGGTCCCTAAGGCAGTGCCTTAACTCCTTTGGTAACCCCAGTTCAGTTGTGTGCCAAGTGGGCATAATCCTTGAATTATTACAAAAAGGCTGTGTTTGTCAGGTAGTTCAAAATCCTTATGTAGAACTGTGGAATCATAAATTATTTATCTTAGTGGAGAATATTTCTAGAGGTCACCAGTTCTAATAGTTTCTTTCAAACGGAAGTAGGTTCACGTAGAAAAGTTTGCCCCCTATAAAATCTCTGACCTTGACTATTCAAACTTCTTTACAAATGCATCATTTAATACAGGAAGCTCCTTAGGGAAGGTTCTTCACATCTGCTGTCATAATTCCTTATTTCCTAAATGCAGCAATTTATACTTGATTATTCTTATAAGGATTGTGCCTCCTTTCCCTCCCCCTGCTCTGGCACATTCCTTTGTGCTGCTGCTTCTGGAGCCTGAACACAGCATCTGAGAGTGTTTGAAATCCCAAATTTTCTTTGTTGTTAATGTAGCATTTCCTTACCGCTCCGTTCTAGGGGAGGGCATGTAGGAATCTGCTCCTTTATTCTGAGGCCGCTTTTCTGTGGCTTGTTAGTGACAGCAAGTTGTCATCATCTTACAGCCATTCAGCCAGTAACAAAAACCAAGCTGAATCCTTCGTTTCGGCTTCCTGAGAACAAGATTTCCCCAAACAAAAATACCCTCCCACTTCTCGGAGCACTTAACATCTGTGCTAGTTAAGCAAAGGGCTGCAGCCCAGATTTTTGAAGATGCTTAGGTGCTTGACTGCCACTAAACTGAACTGGACCTAAGTACTTGTAAATAGCTTTAAAAATCTGAGTGACTATGAAGGCCTCCCTCATCCATCACTCTTGGCAATGAGGCCTTTCAGGATGGAAGAAAGGCACACCAGCACGGTCACATAAAATACTTCTAGTCCTGCTCTCCAAAACTCTGCATATTAAGTGAATTGCTGCATTCTAACTTGGCTTTTCATGAAATACATCTGTGAATCACATTGCTGGTATTCCCTAGAAGGAAAGAGCCCACTTGCATGAAAGTCAATATTTAAGTCAGGCAACTTTTAAAAAGGATGCAAAGTTATACTGTAAAAATACCCACCTTTATAGCTTATAATCCATTTTTTATTAAAACTGGGAAATAAAAGTAAAATTCACATTTAAATTACTTTCTGCTGTTTCTAGGGGATACTCTCTGCATTCCGGTTGGTTTCACTTTGTTCTTCTTCTACCCATTTTCAGTGCTGCTGTTCTAGACTTGAATAACCTTTAGGGAAAAATTTATTCCCAAACATAAAACCTGTATGGATTTTACATTTTTTAATATTTAGTAACATTTAACTGTGTGTTACCCTTGGAATTGCTCTGTTTTCCTGTGAATCCAGAGTGCTGGGCCAATGCTGACTGAAAAGTGTTTGATGAGGGGAGCCCTTCACATTTGTGTCTTTCACTCAAGGAGCTGTGTCCTCCTCAAGGAGTTGCTTCAGTGATCTTGTAAAACCAGGATCAAGCACACAGAAGGCTACTCACTCTGTTTTGTTGGTTTAAAGAACAGCCACTTGCAATGCTTCCCCGTAATAAATGTCACAGAGTTTGGGAAGATTTAGCTAAACTTGTTCTTGTTTAATTAACTTGCATTCGAGTTGTGCATAGTCACGTATTCAGTTTTAGGTTTGGTGTGTTTTTTTTGATGGAGGACGGGGAACAGAAGTTCATCAGTTGGAAAAACATTATGATTTGATGTGCCATTCTGAATGACTGTCCTGTCTTTTGGATTTGGATTAAATGTCTGAAATACTTGAGCAAGTTGCCCCTCTGAAAGTTTACTTTCACTCCATGCTTCCCACCCCCAGTTAAACCCTGTTCATCAGGTCGCCGAGTTGGAAAGGTTTGTGATGAGTTCTTTGAGCGCTCTGTCTTCATCCCTTCACCTTCACCTCATTATGAAACAAAGCAAACTGCAAGTGTCCAACACCTGCATCTCTCCAATCCCAGGTGTTCCGGAGGGGAGTTAGCTGGCTGAGCGATGTCATGGTGCTCCCCCCCGGCGTAGGAAGATAGCAGCGATGGTGGCCTGAGGGAGCTGAGCCCGAGAGCAGCCATGGCCTTCGCCCAGTCCCACATCATGGCAGCCAGGAGGCACCAGCACAGCCGGCTCATCATCGAGGTGGATGAGTACAGCTCCAACCCCACGCAAGCGTTCACATTCTACAACATTAACCAGGGACGTTTCCAGCCCCCACATGTGCAAATGTAAGTGTTATAGTTTTGTTATTGCTCCAGCACAGCCTTTGGAATTCTTATTGCCTTGTCAATGTGGTATTTGATGGGCCAGTCAAAAAGAATTCAAATAACACTGTCTTGCTGCCTTTCTAATAATAATTACTATAATGATACAAAATCAGTCCATTTGAAAAGTACTTTGTTAAAGGATGGGAGAAAGATTGCTTCAGTGGTATAAGTGTAATACACAGTACTTACGTATTAAAAAGAGAAATAAAAAACAAGCAGTAGTAATAAAATATGAGATGCTACAACGATGATACTTTCCGCAATCTTAATAATGTTTGTTTGCTTTGTGCACTTGCATATTGATGTACATAGCTGCTGAAAATACAGAGCCTGTATCAGCACAGCACACATTCTGTTGGGTTAGTTATATTACAGCTGCATACAGGGGAAAAATCATATCAATACATAAAATACTGTGGGCACCCATCCGACAAGTTACTTTTACATCAATGTGCTGAAAATGCCAAGTGCTTAAAGAGTAATTAAAATAATGTGTTTGTTTCTGACTTATATAATGACAACATCAGTAAAATTAACTGCTCTAGATGATTTACTTGTAACGTAAAGTGGAGAATTATAATTACAAAATGAAACCTGCCATAAAGTTTAAAGCCAGAAGGAAGAGCAAAACAGTAAAGCTATTACAAATAAATTAAGTATAAAATTCTACTGTAAAATATTTTTATAGGGAATAAAAGTGTCTGCACCATTTTACAGTGTTTATTAAAGAGAGAAGCAGCCTTATCTTTAGATCAGATGGCTGGTTTTCATTTTTTAAGGGAACCCTATTCCTTTAGGAAGACTGAACAAACTGTCACCTTGTTCACATTTTTGGTATTTAATATGATTTGATAACTTAGAAACATCAGTCATGATTTCTGCAGTTAAAAAACTCAGCACTTAGGACAGGTTGAATCCTGTGTGTCTATTTACTGACTGCTTCTTTACCATAAATTAGATTATATTAAAAAAATCTGATGACTAACATGTATATCAAGATGGTGAGCAAACACTCAGTTTTTGGGGGCAGTGTATTATGGTCTATGTTGGGGTTTTTTAGATCCTACTGAAATGCAAACAGTAAAATGAGTTGAGTGTTAGCTCTAGGAAACATCTTTTGTTTATAGAGCTGGCAAATGGTAGAACAAGTACAAACAAACAAATGTGGGTTCAGAAATACTTTTACTAATGAAAATGCCAAATTCAGGTTGTCTGATTTGTTGAGGCTTAGCTATTCTTTGTGAATATTCCGACAGCTCCTGGGCACTGAGGAGTTTGTTTGCTGGTCTTAAAAGCTGAATGTATTTTACTGGGCTGAAAATAAGTTATTTATAAGTATTCACTTGGTTCTCAACAATATGCTGTTTACACTTCTAACCAGTACGAAATCATGTTACTGGAGGCTTAGACAGTCAACTACATGACAGAAACTCAGCAAGTAGTTGAAAACAAGCTATCCTTATAAAATAGTTCCTCAGTAGAGTTTAGCAATCTCTCATGAATGATTAACACCATTGAAGAAGCTTGTGCAAACAGAAAAACAGGCCAAATCAATTGAAACATGTACCACAATCTGACCTAGTCCTTCTCTTTGTACAGAAATAGTAAATAATGTTCCTGCATACCAGCAGGATTGCTTTTTCTTCCTACCAGTGAATAGAATAGTAACAAAGAAGGGAAAAGTAGACATAAAAAGGGTGACAAAAGCACCTTTTATTGTCATGATTGTTGTGAGTGAAATCTTAGCCCTGCTTCTGTGCATGCAAGTTTTGTCCTTAACTTCAGGGAGGTGAAGGCTTTGTGCATGGTTCAAAATACCCCCAATTAGTGATGTTGCAGGCAATCATAAACATTTCACATAGACCTGTTAACATCTGAACTCACAGTAAACTATTTTAACCACTTTGCGGGGAGGATTGTGTGCTCCTTTTCTTCTGGATTCAGTCTTGGGTTCTTCCTTGGTGCTCTGTGCAGGTTTGTAATTCTTGTTCCACACTTCAGCTCCCATCAGATGCTGACAGCCCTTTCTAGACCTGTTGTAGTCTGGCATTCCTGTGCTTGCGAGATGACTGGGTTGCCTCTGACAAGAAGGGTGGTAAATTCTGCCAGTGTTTCCAAGCCCATCAGTCATTTCCGGAAAGTGCCTTTCTCTCTCCTTCCTGAAGTACTGAAATCTAGCGTATAAACTGACCTCTAGAAGTGTTTTTGCTCTGACATGTTCCAACTTTCCTTTTCAATTTCCCTGCAAGTTTTCCTACTGATCTGAAGAAAAACAAAAGCATTTGCACAAAAATAATCCGCAGATCTGTATTCCTCTGCTCGTGCTGCAAGCTGTGCATTGGGTGTCGGTGTGACAGCTGCTGTGGGAATGCGTTACACAAGAATATGGGGATTGAGCCTTCAGAAATTATTTCCAGTAATACAACTTAGATGTGTTTGCGAAACTTGACATATGTTTTTACCTATATATGGTCTCAGTGTGTGCATAACACTTCAACATGAGAAATCTGCATCTCATTTATTTGGGTTTTTTTTTTGTGTTGATGCCCTTTTCCCACAAAAATTCCCTGGCCTGTTGCACATAATTAAAAAGTTACACATACCTCAGCAACCAGGAAAATGCTGTCCACACCCTCCCCATCCAAAGCATGTGCATTATGGGCTGCATGGGGTTGCCATGGTAAGTCTGCTGTTTTTCCCATACAGCTTCCTCTGTGAAATGCACACTACTCCCTAACACCCAACTTACTGCTGTGCTGAGCTTTAAAAGATTTCTGAAGGAGAAGCAGTATCTGCTTTAAAGGCTACCCTACCCTGAAGAGTCAAAAAGTGGTATTTTAGACCAGCCCATATCCCTATGTGTGCCAGGGTAGTATCAGGATTTAAAGCTGGCTTAGTAATGCCATCTGTACCTCACTTTGGGAAGTGTTGGGCAGGGAGAGCAATAATTCTGTTTGCTGGACTGATTCCTAATCCTTTTAGCTTGAACATTTAGCTACAATACTAGTCAGGGTCAGCTCCTCATCATTTTTATCCAACCATCCTGGTTCATTTTGCGCACTGAGCACGTTATCCTTCACACAGCTCACACCTGATGGCAAATCCTCCCTGCCCAGTCTAAACCCCCCCATTCACCACCCACATCCCTTTGCACCCCGGCTGCCTCCCCTGCAGCTCGCCCTGTGCAGCTCTCCTCCAGAACAGAGGCATTTTTAACATCCCAACTCTTTTCCTTCACCTTCCCTTCTCCGTGTGCCCTACACGAGGTGTTTCCAGCTGCTCAGGGTCCAAGCACTGCACTCTTTGTCACCCAGATTTTGGGGTTCCCACTGCATCCTTGCTTCCATTTGCTGCTGGTAGGATTTGATCACAGCTGTGTTTACTCCTCAGCTCATATTTAGCTGTTTTCTGCTCAAAACCTGGAACTTCAGGAAGACAGCTGGGAGGTATTTGTACTAAAAGGCTGCTCCTCCAGTATTGCTGTAAAATCCCCAACATTTCTTCTTCCTATAAAAGTATGGAAAAGATACAAAAGAATTGGTCCACACTCTGGTTTTGTTGTTACATTGTAGAAAATGCTAAGACCTTTTTCTCTATTTAACAAGTTTTCAATGTTTTATTCTTCACCCTCTCACTAATGCTGTGAAGTTGTCAAAACCACCTCAGTTTATCCGCCTATAAATTTCATAGAATTTTTTGACACAGAGAAAAGATTGAGTGATTAAAGATTATTATCTTATGTCTTTTAAGCAATAAAATGCTTTTTGAAAAAATTACCTAGTAAACAGAAGTTGTATTATTAATAGCAAAGATCTCTATCTTTTTTTCTGAGTTTGTTTATGTAAAAGCAGCTCTGAATTGAAGCACAACCAGCAAGGGACAGAAATATGCACTGTATACTGCAACAGTGAACAAAACTAATTTTATTTATCCTTTCAAAATAAGTGTTGTAAAAGTAAAATTGTTCATAAGAATTCTGTATATCTCTCTGGTTTCTAGTGACACAAAAATAACTCTGGATTTTATTCCCCCAGAATTCCCTAACTGGAATAGCAGATACAGTATAACTGCATATAGATACATTTGCTTCCATGAATTTGAACAAAATATGGATTGAGGTTAAAAAGATGGATTTGAAAAGAAGTATTCCTCCTATAGCAGAGAGGTGTTCTCTGATTTCCTCTTGTAAATCATAAGTGAGTCTTGTCAAACTGAGTCAGATCTTTTAGTTTCCTCAGTTTTGAATGTAGAGATCGGGTTCTGAACAATGCAGCCTCACCCCTCAGAGCATCTGATTTCATTTAGTGTAATTAAGGCCAGAACGTCGTCACTTTGTCCTGATAATAGTCAGGCTTTAGCGTACATTTACAGCTGCTAGGAGAGTTTATATTTTGCTTTGCGTTAGCACACTGAAACGTATATCCAAAATGTGTTAATTAAATTTGCTGGAATTGTGTAACTTGCAGAAAAGATGTTATAATTAGGAAAAAAAAGCATTTAAATGTATTTATGTATCTAGAATAAATCTTTTCCCTGTGTACAGTGTAATCATATTTGAACAATGAAATGGGATAGTACTATCCCTTTGAAACTGCCAATGCCTTTGATTTATTTGTAAGTATTTTTGTCAGAGTTATGCTATAGACCAATCTCTTTTCCTTAATCTCTTTAAATTAATCTATCTACCCAGCGAATACTGAAAATGTTGTGATGTGAACATCAAGAATTTTTACACCTCCCATTAGTGTTAGGTTTGTTTTAATAAATCCTGCCATCAGGCAGATTTAGAAGTCTCTGTAATCTTTTGTAAAGGTAAAAAGTAGTATTAGAATTGCAAAGCAGACACTAAGAAGTACGTAAATACTTTATAACCTTGTTATGATGCATTTCCTACAGGGTTGATCCGGTGCCCCATGATGCTCCAAAGCCTCCAGGATATACACGATTTGTCTGTATTTCTGATACTCACTCAAGAACTGATCCCATCCAAATGCCATATGGAGATGTGTTAATACATGCTGGTGATTTTACTGAGCTGGGACTTCCTAGTGAAGTAAAAAAATTCAACGAGTGGCTAGGTATGTATTGAATTTTGTGTGGATTTGAAAGTAAATTTGTTTACTGATTGTATCTGCCCCTTCTGCTTCCCAGTAAAAAACCACCATGCGCTCAGAAATCATGAATATTAATTTGACTTTTAAATTTGAATGGCAGCAAGCAGGATTCAGATTTTTTTTCCTTAGTTTCAACAAATATTTTTGCATTTTTCCAACTGAGCAAATAGGATTTGTGAGACTATTCATCTGTTCTGCCTTCACACTCTCAAGTGTACATTAAGCAACTTCTTGGTGCTAGCAACAATTCAAGTCAGTAGGCCTTTAATGATTTACATAAAACCTCTTCCATACATTGCTGCCTCCCAAAAAAAGTTGCTGTGACTGAAAGCATTTGTCTGTTTAACCCCGGAGGGCTCATAGGTTTGGGGCTTTTTAATATCTGAGGCTCAGCTGCAGCACAGAGATGAATTCTAAACAAAGCAAACTGTGTGTGCCTGTGGTTGCTGCCTTGGATGTAGCAGACCAGATGTAGATGCCTTCTGCAGGCAACTGTTGGCATTGGTAACTGAAATTCTGTTCCACTGGGCAAGAGAGTGATGATTTACATGTGCTTATGCAATGTTTTGTATATGCTAAAAAAAAAATTACAGTGAGAATTGGAAAGCATGCACTGTATCCAGACAAAAACCCTCATCAGTGCTGTTTCTGCAGCATTGCAGATACCTTAATTTAGAATAAAAGTGGCTTCTGGATTCTGAGACTTCATTATCAAAAAAAAAGGTGAGAGGGAACGAAGGAGTTAGAGAGAGAAAGGACACGGCTTAAGGGTAATGGATTTCAAATTTTTATGTTGATTTTCTTTCCTGTACTTGATATTTTTGCATTTTTTTCCTGTCTTTTTTTTTTTTTTTTTTTTTTTTTTTTTTTTTTTTTTTTTTTTTTTTTTTTTTTTTTTTTTTTTTTGCTACATATTGCAGCATTCCACTCTGGGAAGGCACAAATCAGACAGATGCATGTAGGCTGAAATGGAATTTAAAAAAGAAAGTCAGGACTTCACAATTTAAACAAATATTTACTAGCAAATAATTATCAGCAAGGCTGATAAATATTTATTTGAGCTCAGGAACCCAATATGCCCCACATGGAACAATTGTGTTGTTCTGTGACTCTGAAGGTAGGAACAGCGTGTGGAAGTAATACATTGATACAGAGCCATCAACTCTGTTTCTGCACCCAAATGGAACAGGTTGGTTATAAAACAGCAAATTTTGACCCTATTTTGTAGGTCTTTACCATGTATTATAGTAATCTACTGAAAATAGCATTTACAAATTATTCAAACCATATGGTTACCCCTTCTAAATAATCCTCATTTTATTTATCTGCTGGTGTGGGAAGAGAAGTGCTTTGGGATATTGCTGGTGAGCAAGGATGGGGCTGCGCACATTGCTTGCTGCAGTTTTTGTCTCCAGCTCTCCATCTGCCTCCCTGCTGGTCACAGCTGTACAGTGTTCCGAAGATGTCTGTAAGCTGAAATCCTCTCAGAATGGTAGGGAGATTTCCCAAGGCATTCCTGTGATGGCCTCTTCATCATTTTTATTCCAAAAAAAAAGGCTTAATTTTCTGACTTTGCAGGCATGCTTCCAATTTCATGGTAACGTGTGTTTGGGAAAAGGTGATCTTGGTGGTTTGAGTTGTATTTTTGAAAAACCATCTTTGAGATACACAAAGTTAGAAAGTTAAAAGGTTTTTGTTGAGTTTCTTGGCAATTTAAAATAAAGGGAAGATTTAACTTAAATTTCTAAAAAGTTTTGTTTGTTTGTTTGTTTGTTTTAAATGGGCAGTTTATCAACTCTTGAATATCTCGAGATATTCTTGAGATCTTTGCAAAATCTGAAGTAAATGGCAGAATGGTTAAAAGTGTTCCCATTGAGAAGGAATTTCAGAAGGTTTTGCGGGTTGTCCCATTTTTTTGTGAAGTACTTAGTCTCCATCAGTCTTGATTTTTCTAGATAGCCACTTCCAGTACCTTCCATTATCTTGCAGCTCCACAGCAAACTCAACCTTCTTCTTCCTTAATATTTCACTTGTTTCTTGAGAAAGTAACCGACAGACTGGCACTGACTTTCCCTCCACTGACATCCTTCCTTGCTGCTGCCAGGTTTCCCCCTTATTTTGTTCTTTCTCTAATCCATGGCTCCTCCTGTCATTAAATTACAACTTTGTTTATGCCTTGGAATAAACACCAGGTTTGGTACACCTTCCTTTGATCTCAGTTTCCCCTCAAGCACCAGATAAAAATCCTACTTCTGCTCCACGTCTTTATGTGCAGCATTGATTCCCACCTTTTAATTTTCTGTGCTGTCACACCTTCTTGGGTCTGTGCCACTCTGGTCTGTCTCTGTTTCATCTTTTCACATGAACTTGCCCTTTGGCAAGTTCAGATTTCATCTTTACGCTTTACAAAAAACTTCTGTGCCTGTCTGATGGAAAATTTATTTTACATTACCATCATTAACTTCCATGGGCCTTATGGTTCTATCAAGCACATGCTCAAGTGTTGTGCTAATAGAGGCACAGTGGCTTGATGAGTCATCCCCTAAAATCTGTTCTCTTTTTCTGCCTGTCCGTGGGTACCCAGCAAGGCCAGTACCAGCTCGGATGATGCCACTCGCCATCCCAGTGTTGTCCCTGGCTGGGGCTGGCAACCCAGGTGCTCTGTTTTGTCTGCCCTTTAGTCACCAAGTTTTATACTTCGGACCCGTAAAGCCCTCTACTTCATTTCAGTTTATTCTTTCTGGTAATTGATTGTTTTCTCTCATATGTCTTTTTCTCTAAGCCCCTTCTCAGGGAGAAAGTTGAGGTTTTACTAGGGCTGGGTTGTTTTCTAATTCTGTGGAAGAGATAAATTGTTGGTAATCATCGGATGTGCATATTTTCTCAGCCTTCTCTGGAAGGCAGTCCAGGGGCTTGACTGACACAGCATTACTTTTTATTTAATATATAGATTTTTCTCCTCTGAGATTTTTAACTGCCTTTTGGATCTGTGCAAAGTTTGAGCACAGATGCGGTTTTGCATCAGAGTTCCAGAATATGATGCGGATGGTGTGATGAACTGGGCTTATTTTGAACCTATCACCTACTGGTTTCATTCGGTTATTTCCCAATACTGGAAGAGACAAGTGAACAATCTATCATTCTTTATTCTGCTTAAGAATTTTTAGGCTTTTCCTGTATCTGCCCTTAAGATATTTTCCAGGCTGAAAATTGTTCAGAAGTCCTTAAATACCTTTGATCATCTGTGTCACTCTTTGTACCTCTTTGTTCCATGTCCTTTTAAAAAGAGTGAGACCAGAACTGTGCACATTCTGAGAACACTACAGATTTATTCCCTGGCATAGTGAAATTTCCTAGTTCTCTCTTCCTTTCTGGTGTTACGGATTATTCTGTTTTTAACAGAACAATGAGATGATGTTGTCATAAAATTTCCTAATACAATTCCGTGAACTCTTTCCTAAATGATAATACCTAGTTCAGAACCCCTCACTATATCTATAGTTTGTGTCTTTTTTCCAGCAGTTGAATTATTCTGCATAAATTTATGTTCAGTTTCATCTGTCCGATTTTTGCCCAGTCATGAAATATCATGATGCGCTTTTGTAAGTGAGATTTCTATTTTGCTAATGTTTTTTAGGAAAACTTAGAAAATTAAGGGAAAAAGGGATGAATAATCAGTTTACAAAGGATACGATGATGCCAACCTGCTCATTGTCCTCCCTTCTTTTTTTTCTGAACTGACCCTTCTCCTGTTTTCATATTTCAGCTTTTCCTTTTTTTAATCTAGTTTGTTGTCTTACTGTGTTTTTCTTCCTAATTAAAAAATTCAGTTTTGGAGAATCAGAAAAAAAAACAAAAACAAAAAAAAGAAGTACAAAGTATGTATTATTGTAGGACTGAACAGAAGGCCAAGAAGCCAGTGAAACTTTCAAATGATTTATAAGAATGCACGGTATGACTTCAAACATATGCTAATTTTCCAGCATGTTCAGGGGATTTTAATGATAACACTTCCAGCAGAAAAAAATAATTTGGGGGAATTATTTCTAAACACATGGACCTGTTAAAACAAGGCCAGAGGAGGGTCGTGAAAATAATAGAGGGCCGGAGCATGAGGGGTAGGGTTGTTCAGCCTGGAGAAGAGAATTCCCAGTGCCTAAAGAGGGCTTCCTAGAAAGATGAAGGAAGATTTTTTTTTTAACCAGGGTCTGTAGTTAAAGGAGAGGGGAAAGCAGCTTTAATCTGAACAAGGGTAGGTTTAGATTGGATATAAGGAAAGCAGTGTTTACAGGGAAGGTGGTGAGACAGAATAGGATGCCCAGAAAGACTGATGGTTTCCCATCATGGAAAATGATCCAAGGCAAGTTGGATGGGTCTTTGAGCAGCCTGATCCAGGGAAAAATATCCCTGTCCATGGAAGAGGGGTTAGACTGCAGTATCTTTATTGGCCCCTTCCAGCCCAAACCCTTCTGTGGGTCTGTTCAGTTGGGGCCAGATAAGGTATTTGATAGGATAAGATGTATCAGGTTCACTATGCACTGCAACCTCTCCTTGTCTGCAGCTATTTCATTATTTTTGGTTTTGTTATTTATTCCCTACCTGCGTATCAATCAAACGTGTTGCAGGACAAATACAAAGACACATGCCCTGCCTTAGTACGCTCATCAAATAATGACTCCAAAACCATCTCGATTTTTTGTCTCCCATATTGCTGGCACTGAAAATTGCCTGCTTGGCTCAGTTGCTCACGTAATTCCCTTTGCTCAAGCCTGTAATATCATTTCCAAATTGTGTATGCTCCAGGACCCACTGTCACTTTGAGCTTGTGGGTTACTTTTCTGGAAATTTAACTAAATAACTGATCTGTGATATAAGCTACAACACATACTTCCATATTTTCTCTGAGAACTCTCTCCTGTGCACGGATTGGAAAGATTACTTAAACTAACACATTTTATAATATATATTGTTTCAGTGTGTTTGCTTGAGGTTTTCCAATTTCTTAGACAGACTTTCTATTTGAAATTCAAGTTCAAGGTAAACTGGAAATAAAAAAATAGAAGGTGGCTTGGAGTTGTAGTGGAAAACAATAATTAGCTCTTCAGAATATTTTCCTGAAAATGTTATTACATACATGTTGTACACACACAAACACAGGCACACACACACACAAAAAAGGATTTACACTATTTGACATGCAATTCAGAAACTGACCTAGGCAAACTCAGCAAGGATAGTAGGATAATATTTTTATTTCAGATTAAAAAATATTTTAGAGTGAAGATTTGCAGTAAATGCATTACTAGAATTACCTGTTTCTCGAATTAGATTGTATTAGATCTAATCCTCTAGTATTAGATTCTGTAGACAGAATCAGCTAATTTTTTTCAATAGATATCATCTCTACCTTTAAATTCTTGATAAAAGATCTTCAGAAAAGCTTGTGGTCACTAGGCTTATCTTTACTTTTGCTTTACTGTTCAGCTTTGCAAAATGATGGTAATTATTTTTCTTCCTCTCTTAGCAGGTATTTTATATTTTTAAGTTCAGTAATACATTTTAAATAGATTAAAATCATGTTGAAGATGAAAAAAAATCAGCTTCAGAGCAGCAAAAGGAATTAGAATTTATATATTGCAGTCATGCCATTTTGACCATCAGTAATTACACTATTTTTATGTTAATGTAGAAACCCCTTGAAAGAAGTATTTAAGCACTAATTATCTATTTACAAAAGAATGTCTCTGGAAATGCAGTGAAAAACATTGAGTTGTGTTGGGATTTAGAACAGATGTCAATTTTAAAAGACTGGGCATACTAAAAAAGGTGTTGGTTTTTACTGCATTTCTTAAGTGTATGGTGGCTCGGGTGCATTTGTGCATCCCAGGCTCACACCCAGCAAAGTGCACTGCCACACACTCTCCCAGAATTTCTCCAGTTCTGGGGAGCTGGGATGTCCTAAGAACTTCAGAATATTAAACTGGCTTCTGTGAGTCTCAGGAATTTTGAAGTTCCATCCCTGTATTGGGAAGATGATCCAAAGCGAATATTTCCCACACACACATCCTATGCCAGTGGTGAGAAGTTATAGAGGCGATAGGTGCTAAAGCATTTTTCCTTCACTTCCTGCTTCCAAACACGTGTGCTTCTGGGGGATTTCTTGCACTTGGTACTTTCCACTTGCTTCTTTCCACTAATGGACTGGACAGTAGCCAAACTTCAGGATTCTGAGTCTGTGGTTTCATAAATACCGACCCCTGATCCCTCACCCCTCAAATGAGCAAGTGAATTAAAATACCCAGTCTTATCCCAGACTGGCAGACAAGGGTGGCTTTAGGAAGGCAGTGTGGCCCAGAAGTGCAGGGAACAACCACAGAACAGGAAAGATCTGGGATGTGATTCTGTGAACTGTCATTTCCTCTGGTAGAGGTATTTGAAAGAGCCTGAGGAAGACAGGCAACCAAATTCTAGTTAGTCATCTTCAGATTTGACAGCCTCTTTATTGTTTCCCGTTGTGAAATTGTGAAAATGATGCTTGATCCACCTACCACATGAATGTTGGAGGATTAATTATTCTCAGCACAGCACTTTGAACACCTATTGTGCTGCACTGTACACAAACATGAAACATGGTTATTAGTGCTGTGCACCTCATACGCTGACATGACACACGGCTCTTTGTAGAATTCCTTTCCAGAAGGTGACAAGTGGGACATGCTGAAAGCTCTTCTGTGGGACCTGAAGATCTGAATAGGAATCTGTATCAGCCTGCACAGAGATCCATGTGGGAACTGTAAAACATTTTTTAATTGTTACTTTTTAACTGAGTTTTCCCAGCTCCTTTCCTTTCATGGTCCCCAGATACAAGTTGTAACCAAAACTAGAATATTTCCAGGAGCAGAAAAGCTGAGGTAGAAATTTATCTCCTCAGAAAATTTAAGACTATGAATATCTCAGGAAGTAAAAAAAAAACCCAAACAACTTATGGAAATGGACCCTGTGACTTACGTAGTTGGTGGCTTTCAAGGCATCAAGTGCTGTAACCTACGGGGACACGTCAAAGGAAGGTTCGGGCCAGGCAGATGTGGCAGCTGTGCAATTTTGTAGACATCTCTTACAGACCACAGGTGAACAGAAGGTGCAGATCTATGTAACCTTTTGTCTTGTCTCACTGCAGTTACTCTAATGGCCTAGTTATGCATGGAGTTGGTTCTGCATAATTACAGGGTAATTAAATAAAGCAGGGTAAAAGGAAGCCACTTTTCCTTTAGAAGTAATTTGGACCAATTATGGTATGTGTGTGGGTGTGTATAAAACACAGTATATCAAAGAGCCTAAGTTGGACTATTATCAGGTATTTTTTTGTTTGATTTGCCTTTGTCTATTTTAAGGAATCTTATTTTACAAACGTGAGCAGTGTTTTACGTGTTTGCTGTTTTAGTGTTTGGGATAATTACTGGCTTTTTCAATGCAAGAATGGCTAGACCTGGAAGGTTACAGATGACTTTGGAGGGAGTGTTCATTTACAGTATTATTCCAGATTACACACCATACAAAAAGTATGTTAATGTGAATTTCCCAGACATCAGCCCCAGTGTTTAAACACAGAACTGTCAAAAAGATGCTAAAAAGCAATCTGAGACAGTTATGCAGTCTTTCCACTGTATCACTCACTGCTGTATTCTAAAAGGTTGAAATGAGAAGGAAGAAGCATTAAGTGGGCACTTACACGATTGTCACTTCTTTTAATGAATACTAAAAATTCTGCTCAGTACAATACCAGGAGAGAAGCAAAGCACAACTGCCTGTGCAAGTTTGCATTTAGCTTGGCAAAGTTGGGAGTTGATAACAATTGTGAGCTTTAGAGGAGGTCCAAGGTTCATAAAGATGCCTGATTCTAAGTCCAAGGGGACCCTGGAGCATGGACATCATGAATTTGCTCTTGAATTATTTGCAGTATTTGTCTGGTTTACTGAGTTGCTGGCAGAACAGGATGAACCCTCAAGCACACAGAATTCCACTTTGAACAAGCTCAGCTGCAGAGAAATAGCAAACAGACAATGTTGCTCAGCAGGCTTCATTATGCAGCCTGGAGTTCAAGTAATGGTTCCCCAGCACTTCAAGTTATTTTGTAAAAATTATGTTCCCCATAAAAAGAACCTACTGGAGTTTGGAAGTTAAAAATTGCCGCAATAATTTTGTAATTGGTGCATAAACACGCAAAAAATTAGATGTTCGGTTGATTTTCTTAATTAGTAATCTGCAGTAATGAAAGGAATAAACAAAGATGTTCCTAGCTAAAGAATATATATGTTCCTATAATTATTATCTTACCAGAACTACTGTCACATTCTTATACTGAACAAAGGAAGGCAAAGGAACTTTCTGGGGAAGGTTTGCTGTAACCTGACAAAAACTCCATGGATGTAGTGAAGAAGTCTGTAATACATCTGGCTATGCATAGGTTAAATAGGATATCCTGGGCTTTTTGATAGTAAAATAATCTCAAATAATAAGAAGTTAGATTGATGTGAGAAATTTAGGGCTGAGTTTTTTGTGTGATGAGTTGCTCCAGGAGCAGAGCCACTGCTGCCTGACTTTTGGATCTTGTCTTGCAGACCAGCTGTGGGTTCCAAATTAACTCATTCCTTTGAAACCTCTCCTTCAGACTGGGCATTAGTCACCTTAGACACTTTCAGGAAATTCAAGGGAACTTAATTCCCTTTGAGGGGGTCTTTACTCCTCTGCTGAATACAGTAAATGGTTTTGGAATCTGTTGGGTGGTTTCGGATGGATATTGAGTGACAAGCAAACAGAAGCGTTGTACTTCTACAAATTTTATGTTTTCCCTAAGAAAAAAGATACCTTTTGCTAAAACTGCTAAATTAAGGGGAAGATAATGCATGTCCAGTATTTTACGGCATGGAAGAGGAGATTACAAAATGAAATGGGGAAAATAAGGCAGGAAAGATGAAGAAACATATTGCAGAGAAGAAGGAAAAGGATGGGAGAAATCCCTTATCCCACATTAAGACAGAGGCTGACAGAGTGGATGGTGGTTTGGAGCCCCATTCCAAATTGGCAGAAGGCAAAAGTTGAACGTGGTCTGAAAGAGAATGCTCTGAAGCCCAGGGCTGAATTTGAGCCAGTGTTTCTGATGGGATTTTGATTTGTAAATGTTTCTGTTGATTGCAAACCCAAATAGAATGAAGTGGATAGAGGTTGATTATGGAGGAAAATAATTTTAGTTTCTTGAAAGTTAAACATTATGAGAGGAAAAAAGTGCCTCGATTTAGAAAAAAAAAGTGAAATTTTGCCTAGAAATGAAATTTTTATTCCCCCCAAAATATTTTAAATGGACGTTTTGTTTCATTTTGTTTCCTTGGTAATGTCAGCAAGACTGTGAATTTCCAAATATATCCCATTCCATCCAAGTGGTATTTTAATACAGAAAAATATTTAGGTAAAATTTTTCCAACCGATTCTAGTTGCAGTTCATGTCCAGATTAGAGGCATATTTCTGCAGAATCTTCTCAGGTGCCAAGAACAGGAGGATCCCTGGACTTTGGACAAAAACACTTGTCTTGTTTTGGCTGGTCAAACGAAGAGATCAGACAAAAAAATATAACTTCCCCCCAGATTCATAACTTTTCTTCTTTTTTTATTTTTTTGTTGTTGTTGTTTGAAATTACATCTTTGACTCCTGTAGCATATGTTCATGCATGTGTTTCTTGGCACTCCTGAAGGGCAGATCTGTTTCTTACATGCTTCCTGCCTTAATTTTTTCTGGGGAATTAATTTTGTCCTGGATATGTGTGCAGAATTCCTGTGACAGCCATAAATTTTCTTTAATATCATTGTATACACAGAGCTTCTGTATTAATACCAAGTTTGCTACCTGCCCACCAGCAAAGCCATATGCTAGCATCAAATGTTAATTGGTTATCAGTTGGGGATTTAGTCCTACTCCTCTGCTAAATGGATGCTATGAGAAACTCGCACCAAAGTTAATGGAACATACTCTCTAGTCGTGTTAAATTGCCTGTCTGCCATAGATTTGATTCATTGCCATCACAACACAGAATGAGGTTTTGGTTTCTTTTAGCACTGCAGGCTCTTCAAAATTCTGTTTTCCAGTGTAAATTGTCAGGAAGCTGTAGAACCAGGCAGGATGGAGGGGACATCTGGAGGCCATTGAGTCCTGCTTCCTCCTCAAAGCAGGCGTGGTTAGAGAACAGGCTGCTCAGACCTTGGCCAGGTGAACTCTGAGCGTCTTCAAGGGACGAGATTTCCCAGCTACTTGGGGCACTTATTGCACTTTTATACCATCCTTGTGGTAAAATTCTTCCCTTGTAGCATATTCCCACTTCTGTCTGTTGCTGCTTGTTGTGCACCTCTGAGAAGAACTCGCTCTTGTCTTTCTCCTGAGCTCAGGTAGTTGCAGACCAGTGGTAGGGTCTGCCCTGCATCTTCTTTGGTTGTGAACAGACTCGGATCTCAGTCTCTCCCCTTGTCCCAGCCACCTTGGCACCTCTCTGATGGACTTGCCTCAGTTTGTCAGGAGTTTTTCTTTCACAGAATTGGACACCATGCTCCAGAGGAGGTCTCACAAGTGCTGGATGGAGGAGAGAGACCACGTAACTAACCCAGGCCAGGGTGTGCTTGGCTGCCATGGCCACAAAGACTCACTGCAGAATCTTCTGGGGTGAAGTTACTCCATCCTAGGGGCAGGTGTGGGAACAACTTATGAACCTGGAAGTGTTTGAATTAACTGGGATCAAGAGCTGTTGGGATAAAAAATGGAAAAGTGTTCTAGGGTTATATGTAGGAACACAGCCACGAAACAGCTGTTAGATTATTTGCTCTTGGGAATGTCTTGCTCCTAGTCAAGGGCTACAAATTGTGCAGAAGTCTGTTCCTTACACAGAACTTCGTGACAGCGGTGCCCAGGCAGGAACAAGGTTTCAAAGATTTATACATAAGTCTGACTTTGTACTTCAAGAACACTTGGAGTAAAAAACAAAGCATGTTCTAAAGTCTCCTAAGGAACAAGGTTTGAACAAAGTATTGTTAAATTTATGAACAAGAAGAAAAAAATACCCTGTTAGTCAAAAAATTATGATTTAAAGGGTAAAGAATATAGTTAAGGAGGCAAAGAAAGGGAAATAGTTTTGCCATAGCCTGGTGTGAAATGAAAGAATAAAACAAACAACTGCATACTCATCAAAAACACAGTTGTTAATTGAAAAGCAGACCTGTAACTACAGCAGTGCTTCTGGCCGCCACTATAATAAATGTAACTGTACATTTAGAGTAATTTGCTAATTTGCCTAAGTAACACCCACAGACAGAAACATGACATAAATACATTAGTGGAAGCAACAACTATAACCAGCTCACACAGGTTCTTGGCTGCTAGATGGATGGATCAGATGAGCTGGAAAAGATTTACCAAACAGAATAGAAATGGAGTTGGTAACAATATTGTGGCATACAGGATTTCTTTATTCCTTTAAGGCCTGTAGATGCCCTTAATACATATTGTAGCATATAAATAACATTTTTAACTTGTGTGTATGTGTGCACACACCTGCACAGGTAGGGTACACGTCTGTAAAATGCTAAGTGTTTCAGAAGCAAAAAGGAGAAGTCTTTCAGGTAAATTATTAACTCTTCAACATTTAACATGTAATTATAAATATCTGAAAAGAGGTTTTGTCAAATATTCTAAAGACACATATGTATTTGGTCCATAGGAAAGAGTGGAACCTGTGCAATCAGCTTCCCTAATACAGGTGTTACAGGTGTCTGAAACTTACAGTTCAGAATCATTGATGTTGTCATTTGGCAAAGTTCAGCCCTGTCTCATCTCCCTTGGGCTGCCACTGTTCTCTCTTCTGTTTCCGTAACTCTGAATCACACTGTTGCATTTTATTCTGAAGTCCTACTCATGCCAACCTCTGCCATTGCATATTAACTGGTTTTTTGCATTCTCTAAATAGCCCACCTCTAGGTTAAGTTTGGGCCATCGCTAAGGATTTCTATGTTATCAACAATGCATTTCTCAAATTAAAACCCCACAAGATTGCTGTTACGCAAGGTGGGTTTAATTTCCAGTAAAACATTTCTTTCTGGTCCAATCTCCTCCTCTGACTGGCTTCATCCTGATACAAATTAAGAGTGCAGAAACAAAGCTAATGAATGCAGCTTTGCACAGTTTCTTTGTTTCCTCCCAGATGTACTTAGAAGGTTTGTGCTGAGCTCTTTGAGACAGGCAGTGCCAGCTCTCAGGGGCAGAATCCAGTGAATAACCAAATGCGGAGTCAGGTGGAAAGTTTCTGTTTCAGTGCTGCTCTCAGGAAGAGCCCACGTGTGTGGGCATATATATTCTTGCCTTCATCAGGAGGTTGTTCTAAGGTTTTTCACTAAATACGGGTTGTAAAATATTCTTGAACATGAGTCACTTTAAATTATAGTCCATGGATCTAAGGAAGTCACTGAGAAAATGGAGCAGGAAAAAAACCATGGGATAGAGGCAAATGACAAGATTTCATTGTGGTGGATTTCTGACAGCTAAACCGAATCCCTGCCTTGCTTGAAGGCTTGGTATTAATGTCAGGGCAAAGACCCCTCTGGCTCACCCAAGTTCTGAGTGTTTGACCTCATCAGTACAGGCTGACAAAGACCTCAGCTCTGGGAGAAGAGAGCTGACATGATTTTATGAAGCATTACGGTTGATCTTCTTTGAACCCTAATTTCTGTCAAAGAGTTATCATCACTGTCACAGTAAATGATACTTGCAGCACAAATGGCAATTAACTAGAAGTAAATAGTAGAGCAGAAGTCTGCAGACTGGTTTTTAAGGTTGATGAGTTGAAAGTAATTTCAACACATTAATGCTAAGCATGCTAAATCATAGTGTGCCATGAAAAAGACAGTAATGTCATTTACCTGAAATCACAAGGAATTACAATAACATGGAGTAGGGGTAGGCTCGATTGTTTCAAATATGTGAGCATATTATAGGAATTGATAACAGTTTGTCTATCTGTTTTCTTTTATCAGATTTTCCATAAAACAAGTAATTTGTTTGTTTTTCACTGTTTTAGGTAGCCTGCCCTATGAATACAAGATTGTGATAGCAGGAAATCATGAATTGACCTTTGACCAGGAATTCATGGCTGACTTAATCAAGCAGGACTTTTACTATTTCCCCTCTGTTTCTAAGCTGAAGCCAGAGAGCTATGAAAATGTACAGTCTCTTCTAACAAACTGCATCTATCTTCAAGACTCTGAAGTGACGGTGAGGGGATTCAGAATATATGGCTCCCCTTGGTAAGCAGGTTTTTAAGCATACATAAAACAAAATATTGTTGATTGCTGTCGCATCAGCCATTTTGTCTGCATCAGCTATATTTGGATTGCTGCATTAGGAAGAAAAGTAATATTCACTTTGATAAAATTTTTGTATTTTCTTGCAATGAGTCATTACTGTGACAAAATAATGTACTGTACTGTGGATATGGTTAACCAAATAATGGTGGGGAAAAAGATGGTGTGCTCTTCTAACTTTCAGCCAGGAGCAGTTGTCTTATAGTCTATGCAGGGGGCTTTTGTGTCATAAAATAAGTTTTCTATACTTGGTGAGTTTATCTAATTAATTTTATTGCAAGGGTACATTCTTTGACAATTTCCGTCCTACAGATAATATTTGAGGTTCATTAGTGTATACAGCAGTCATTTAACACAGTGATCTTATTTCAGCATCCGTGAAGGTCTTTTATTTAATATCTCTCAGAATCTTACTTTCTTTTATAAAGCAATAGCTTTCCCCAAAGTCTAGCTGAGCTTCTAAACTAAAGTCAACAAAGGAGTGGCAGCTTAATATTTCATGGATTTTGCTTTACTGCACAGTGAACACTTAGAACCCCTTCGCAGTATTGGGGGCAGATGGACTTTGTCTTCCTGACTTCCACCCAGGACCTTGTGTGCGCTGCTTCTGTGTCTCTCACTAATGTTGCATTACTGTTTGTTATTTCTCATAACAGGCCTGTAAATTGGGTCTTTCGTGAGCATTTGGGATATGTTTAAAATAAGTAAAAATGTATTTTAAAAGGCAGGTTTTTAAGGGGATCTATTATTCTTTTAAAATCTCATCAGGCTGAAATGTAGCAAACAAGTTGTCAAACCTGATGCATATACCCCAATGTGAGTTTTCAGTGTGAATAAACTGAAATCTCTTGGATTTTTTTTTTTTTTTTTAATGAAAATTGGCTTTTTCCCATTTGGTTACTTGAGATGGGTGTTAATTTTGTCTAAACTTATTATTCTACATTTGTCTAGATTAGTTTCCATTTGAAATGCCCCTTCTCTCTCTCCCTCTTAGGTCTCCAGATCTTTCTGGAGTTTTTTCAAGCTACCCACCTGCTGTGTTGTAGTTCATCTTCCTCTTGTGTGTACAGTGCATGCGGTCAATGTGCAGTTTGCTTAATTTTCCAAATTATTTGGGGAGATGTTAGATGGTATCAGACCCAATATTAACTTCTGAGGAATGCCACTTGGCATCTTTTCCCATTTTGATGTTCAGCTGTAAATACTGTAATTATACTCTGTTTACAGTATGTCTGGCAACCTCATATCTTCATTGCAGTGTTCGAAACCAGGCATCATATTTCCAGTGTCAGTAATAATTTTCCAGCAGTAAAGTACCAAAAGTCACATGGAAGTCTAGAGAGATTAAACTAAAGCAAACCACTATCTATAAAGTAGCACTATTTAGAGGCTAAAGAGAACCATTTGAACCTTCTGGGTGTGATTAGATCTGTAAAAACCTGTTGAGAAAACTCTTGTCCACCCACTGGCGCGTAAATAATGTTTCTGTAAAACCGGATCCTTCCACTTGGCACAAGTTGTCTGAGCTATCTGCCATGACCTCTTCTTCAAGGAAGAACATTACTTTCCATCTTTTATGCATCTCCAGGTTACAGCTATACTTCCACACTCCATGTGTCACAGTGTTGCTAGCTCATCTCCCACCCCCTTATGGTCCAGAAAGTTGCAAGGTCTCCTGAAGATATTTGCTTTCTCCACAGGGGATAAGGTATTGATGAAAGTTTTCCAGCCAAAGTGGGTTTTTTTGCGTGTCATTCAGCAATGAAGTTTCCATGCCAGTTGATGACCTGTCCAGGGGAAACATCAACAGTAACAATAACAGCCCTTCATTAATCAGTCTGTAGCAGTTTGCTGGATTTCAGGCTGTAGTGCACTCCTGTGCCTACTGAGCACTACTGTTCTTTGGCATTTCTGCTTCACTTTATTTGCCCTAAAAGGAGAGACTTGTCACACCCTCTCTGGGGAATCAATCTCAGTTTCTTTCTACATCATAGTAATGTAATCTCTAAAAAAATACTGAAATTTGCTGAACTTTACATGGTGAATATTCTTTTTGACCTTGCATTATGAAGCTAGTCCTTTAGAAAATATTTATGAACGTAATCAAGACTTCAAAATCTAAAGTTCTTTAAGATCTCAGAACTCAATTAGAAAGTTAAATTTCATGCAGTCACTTGTTTAGTATCCTAAAATAATTTTCAGCCTTGAAAATATGCGCCTAGCTTTTTGAATGGATTTGTTTAATTGAAGAACTTATGTGTGCTGTCTGTACATGGCTGTTTAATGAGAAGGTGAGCTATCTGGAAATTAATAAACTGGGGGCCCAGATCCTGCCTTTCCATTTCCGGTTACAGCACTGACCTTCTGTCTTACGTCACCCTTTGTAGAAATAATTAGAAGCTAGAGAGATCCTTCATTCATGAAACAGGTTAATCAATAGTTGCAAAGTACTATGAGAGCACTGGAGTAAGGTCTGAGTGAATGCCAAGCAGCATTTACTTAGTGTCTTTTCCCTGTAGCTATCTGCATTTTTATATATAACCTGTACACATTGGATTTTACTCCTATTTAAAAGGTTTTAAGTGCAAATTAAACCATGAGAGCTTGATTGGTTTGCATAACATGCCAGTCTCTAAGGTCTTTGAAATATGTATCACTTGTGTGTGGTTAAATATTTCGAATAGCGCTTGGTATTTTGTCCTCTATTATTATCTAAAACTAAGTGGTTATTTTTAATTGCGCAGAAGAAATGGGACAGAGTTTTGTCTCAGACAAAATGTTCTAACTCTCCTGGGCTCCAAGGGCAAGAATTCAAGTGCCAGATTGAGCCTCTACTCAGAGTGAAAATTTAGCTGTCTTAATTGTTAATTACACAAGTATTATCATTGAGCAGGGAGTAGCCATTTTGAAATGCAAGTTGCAATGCACAAAGTCGCTACTTTGGACTTGGTACTTGTGACACCGATATCTTGGACCATGGATTATAAGGATACATGATAAGGAAGAGAAGCATAAAAACATTAGAAACTTCATGAGAAACTTGTCAATAGCAAGATTTTAAATGTGTCCAGAGCAATGTTGAATGCAAAGGGCGGCTCTTTTTGGCCTAGGGGCGTGATGCTTCTCACAGGCCTGCACCACGCCTGGCTGCCAGATCTGGATGAGCAGGGCAGCAGTAAGAATGCAAAATGCTTCACAGAATCCCTGAATTCCAGGATGGCTCAGGCTGAAAGACGCCACAGTGGGTCACATCTGATCCGATCTCCTGCTCCAGCAGGGCCATCCCAGAGCTCACAGCACAGGATTGTGTCCAGAGGGTGGAATATCCCCAGAGAGGAGACTCCACAGCCTCTCTGGACAATCTGGTCAGGGCTCGGTCACTGCCCAGGGCAGAAGTTCTGCCTCCTGTCCAGGTGGAACCTCCTGGGCTCAGTCCCTGCCGTTCCTCTGGTGCCATCGCTGGCCCCCGGAGCAGAGCCCGGGCCCTGCTCGGAGCCTCCCTGCAGCCAGGGACAGCCAGGGCTGAGGGCCCCTCTCAGCTGGGGCTCCTCCCGAGGCTGAGCAGCCCCAGCTCCCTCAGCCTTTCCCTGTCAGAGATGCTCCAGCCCCTAAATCATCTCCGCAGCCTCCGCTGGCCCCGCTCCGGGAGCTCCATGTCCTGATGATCCAGGACTGGACCCAGCTCTCCAGATGTGCCTCACAGGGCTGGGCAGAGGGGCAGGATCACTCCCTGAGCTGCTGACACTGCTCTTCCTAATGTATTTCCTTCTAGGACAGCCCAGATGCTGGGAACTTTTGGGTCTTCTTCAGTATAAAGCCTGGACACCTTGATTTTTTTTTGCAAAAACTAATCACAGGAAGATGCACTCTGGTTTCATCCCATCAAAACCCAGGGCATGGCCAGAACATATTCACAGACCTGGAAACAATCTTGTGTAGACAATAGCTGTAGTTGCTGTGAATATAAAAGAGAAGAATTTAGTTCCCCGATAACATTTACTGTAAAATGGAAAGCTTCTGATTGAAAAGTACTTTTAAACACCCTTTTTGTTCTGAACTGTTATGAGGACAGTGAAACTGGCAGATAGAATAACCCAAATAATTCTATATAATAATTCCAAATAATGTCCTTTGGACTGCTAAGATTTCCCAAAGGTGAACCTAATTTCTAGAGGCTTTTAATTTATTTTTCAGTAACACAAAGAATATAACAAGCAGAGAGGTGGCAGAGAATACATCCTTAGGTTTTTCCAAGACTTGGGTAGACAGTTGTGGCTGACCACATCTAGTAGTGGTGAAAGGTAGTGAGTGGCAGGTTGGACTGAAGATCCCCAGAGGTCCTTTTTGAGCAATCTTTCTTTGGTTCTGACCAGTAGATGGTCCCAACAGCTGGTTCAGAAGTCAGGAACCTCAGATAACAGTGCAAGTTTGACTTTGGACTTGAAGCAGAAGTTATTTTCCATGTCACCACACAGGGTATTATCACTATGATGATATAATTCATGGAACCATATCAATAATTTATAGGTGAGTATTTGAGCTAAAGATTTTCAGCCTTCTATTGTAGTTCATTACAGATGTGCACCTGCTAAAGAACAGGTATTCTGTGTGTATGCTCTGATCTTGTGGAAAATGCCAAGAATTTCAGTGGCCTTTCTATTAAGAGGTGGATTATTGTGCATTCATGACAGGATAAGAGCACACATTTTACTTGATAGAGCAAAAGAAATGTGAGTGGCAAAAGGAGATCTTTCTCCTAGCTGCTGATTTTCCATAATGGTTGTAAGCAGATGCATACAACTGCAGGACAAACTTTGGCCCTCCTGCTTTCGAACAGGCATACATGGTAGCAGGAGAGCATTTATCTCTTTCAGACATTTTATTTCAGGCATTCTTTTCCATTTTCTACCATCTGGGAAGGAAAGGGACTATCACAACCTCTTGCAAACATATGGCAGTTTCATTATTCTAAATGACATATTGGCCTGGATAGCTTAAAGAAGCCCTTTTCGATGAGATTGCCTCCACACTCATTATCCAGAGTGGATTTTTACTTGGCTTCGATTTTCTGGAGGGGTATATTCTGTGAAACAGAGCCTCATTTTTATTTTTGCAGAAGTAAAATTCTTTTCCAGCATCTATATATTCTCATTTCCTCCTTCATTCTTTTGTTAAAGGCCTTCTGAACTTCAGAAACTCTTAATTTCCCAGTCAGGGAAGATGGGAGAGCAAATGTTAATATCAACCTAGAAAGGCATTTGTGACCATTTGTCCTGCAGTGACAGATGCTTGGGCTGGACTCCTGGGGTTTTGTAGCTTCCCTCCAATGGAGCTTGGATTAGATGTGGCCCTGCAAGTTTACGCATGGACCAACAGCTCTGGTGCAACATTGTTTTTCCAAAACTGGGAACCAAGGGAAGAAAGTTAAGGGTGTGTATGCAGGGAGCATTTTTTATTCTGTTTAAGTCTTGTTTTTATTGAGTTTAGCAAACTGGGTGAAGGCCATTCTGTGAGCTCTGGCTTTGTCAGAGGAGATGGCTGAAATCCTTCCAGTCTAAAAGACATCAACATGCAGACTGTATTAGTGAGTACCAGCCCAAAGCAGCCTCAAAAGGGAGCTTATTCTCCAAATCATCATCATCATCATCATCATCCCCCTTTGGTGGGAAGGCTGGAAATTTGTTCCAACCTATTGGCTCTTTCCTTGGTGCACTGCAGTTGTCTGCACTATTCCAGCCAAGTGTCTCAAGTTGTATGTCCAGTGTGGTCAGCAGTGTGTAGCCACGGGTTCCTAACTCTCATCTTAGTTGTTATTTTCTTGTCTGATTCATGTTTTATCACAGAGTGGATGAGTTTACTCCTTGTCAAATGTTCTCTTTCTCATTTGTGTGTGTGCAAGTGTGCACATGAACTTTGCACAGAAAGATGGGTGACTTCTATGTGTAACGAGGGGAGTTTCAAAGACCATGCAAAGGGCAAAACGGAGGCAGCTTTATTTTGGTTCCACACAGGCTCCAGGTCTAGGTCTCCATTTCAGTGCCTTCCTCTTCCACCTTTTCAAAAACAGCTACAATAGTGTCTTTCATTCCTCACTGAGCTCAGTTTCCATCAGTACAATAATGCAGCAAAGATTTATAGATTCATTTCATGAGAGTGGCACACTTTCATTTGCCAGTGATGAATCACCTAATGTTTACTTTCCCAGACCTTGTACAAATTTTAGTCATCGAGGTGAACATCAATTAAAATGAAACTGTATTAAAATAAAATATTGACTTCATTTAACATAACAAACCTCCGAAGCTGGGATGTGGTTTCCATACAGAGCAGCAGCAGCAGCTCAAGGTGTTACACTGTGGGTTTCACTCCCTGTAAAATTCACAGAGAATAAGAACTTCTGCCTCAAAGTGGCCATTCCAATTCTTAGTTCTTATGTCCCCTTTCAAATCAAAAACCTATTCAGTATCTTGCACATGACAAAAATACACAGGGAATCAAAATTTTTGTTACTGGACAAAACCATACTAGATGTTTTTCTTAGTAAAATACCTGATCCTTTTATGTTCTCTTCTTGCTGCACCTTCACTTGGGTCAAAAGATGAAAATAAAAATAACTGAAGTGCACTTGCTTCTATACTGTTTTCTGAAGAAAAATTCCCTTTAAAATTCTTGCTAACTTCAGATTTAGTAGATTTCTGAGCAGGGGGCTTTGTTTTCATGTCTACAGTTTTATCTGGATGGATACAGAAATCCTGGATGTGGATGTAATATAGAATGCTGGGTTTTGGTTGTTCAGAAATATGTTTTAAAAGTGTTCCCTGATCGTTAAAGCTGGGAACTATTTGGAGCTGTTTTAATTAGTGTCTTTGAGGCAGGCAATAGAAGTGAGTAATTTAGGTAGACTGAGATGGTTCTTGAAGAAAATGAAAGTAATGAGTGGGAATAATAGACTCTGCTCATTATTTAGAAATGTGGCATCTCAGGTTTCAGAAATTTTTGAGAGAAGTTTGGCACCTAAGCCTACCTGATGTGACTGTATTACTATGGTGAGAATGCTGAAGATATTTTCTTTCAGGCAATCAGTACAAGCTAGGTAAGATGTGACAGATGTGTAAGAAATAGCAACATGTTCAGGAGAGAGAATGCAAAATTCATCATCCTGTTAAAATATATTATCAGTCTAAAATATATTATCAGTCTATGAGGCACATAGATACAGGTTTAATTGTATTTTAACAGAATGTTGGAGTGATATTTTTATTTCCTCTTTCATACTTACGAGAAACTATTTTCCATTTTGGAAGTGCTGCTTCTAAAACCACTTAAAACCACAATGCACTGTGGTTTAGTTTGCAGCATATGGAAGATCATAAGTGCAGTTTTTCCTGCAAAATGATTTTGATCTATTAAGCTCAGCTGTTCAGGGAAAGTGGTGCAGAGAACTGAATGATACTGAACTTCTGGAGTGTGAAAGGTTTTCCAGTGGCAGAAAGTGAGATTTAACATTCTGACTGTTTTAGCATCAGGAACAGATCACTGGATCATTTTTCTCCTTATTTCTTTTGTTTAGCTAAAATTTTTTAGCCAAAATTGGTGCATTTGATGTGATAAATTTGTCTTGGAAAGCTTTTTTTTTTTGGCATGACTTGAAAATACAGAAGATGTATTCATTCATTCAGCAGGCACTAAGAGTACAGGTGCTATTGCTTATGTGAGCAATCATAGTGAATTCAGGAGAGGTCTTTTTAATGAATGCTTCCATACAAATTAAGTGGCTGAAATGAATTAGCAAGAATCGTTAACATTTCTGGAAAAAATATGTGGAAGAAAATAAAAATTTGTTAACTCCAAGTGAGTTTTCTGTATCATGTTGAACGAGTATAGTTGTTATTAACTAATTAAACTTTGCAATAGGTATGTGAATGAATGAAAATGTAGACTGAACTACAAGTATTGTAGCCCATAAATATCATCACAGTCAAACCAATGCAATAAATTCTAGTTATTAAGTACTCCTGAGTTACAGCAGTTTAGAATATCCCTTTTTTCCCCCCCTTTTTTTTGTTAATGAACATTCCAGAAAATGTTTTTTCTCAAATAAAATTTCTTCCCACTGTTGCCTGGGGCTGAGAAGTCTGGAACAGTTCAATCCCAGAGTATCATAGTAGAGGAAAATCAGTAATTTAGACACCTCGTGCATGTTGTGTGTTTGGGATGTGGATGAGTTTTTAAACTGTGACCTCTTGCAGGGGGAGTTGAAGCAGTTAATGAAGCCAAAAGTGCTCTGCATTCCCTTTGCAGTACAGCTCATCCCCTGTGTCTGTACAAGTGTGCAGGACACACACGTGCATTAATATAGACCAGCAATTATGTTGATTTCAACATAAACATTTTGGGCAAATCCTGTTTCTTGCAATGTCTGAAAATATTGTATGGCTTTGTGTTTCTTCACGTTAGTGGAGATTTGCATTTATTTGTTTTTCTTTGTTTCTCACTTCAGTTAAATTTGAGAGCAGTTGAAAAATATATTGCTTTAGTTTAATTAGCTTGGTAGGAGAAAGTCCTTTCTTGGACAGTAATTATTAGTTGTATATTATTAAAAGGAGGTAGTTCACATTCAGTTACTTAGCAGAAATAATTGAATCTTCTGATTCAGTAAACTAGCTCACTTTGGATTCAGCTGGTTTTTAATTTAAGACCTGTAGAAGAGGAGACCCGTAATCTCACTATGGGGAATTGGCTTCACTTTCCTGCAGTTCATAAACCACAAGAGTGAAATTGCTATCCCCCACAGCAGTTTTCTCTTTATTTTTCACCTTTGCTAGAAAGTTTAATTTTATGAGACAGAGCTGATTTTCAAGTGCTTTTTTTGTTGTTGTTTTGGTGCTTTTTCCCCTTTTTTTTTCTTGAACAAAAGGACGACCAGCTCTATCTGTAGTCTGGGCTGTAGTCTCAGACAGCAGCAATTTCAGGATGTTTCAAAGATGTAAACACAGTTGGGCACTGCGATGAGCCCTCTGGCGATATTCCAAGAGAAACACAAATAGCCAACTAGTTTGGAGTGGGTCTATGTGGAGCTGACTCTCAGCTGGAATAACTTGGCAGTGCTCCACCAGCTTTTGAGCCATTTATACCTGGTGAGAATCTGCCTCCCTCCTCTGTGGTAGCTCGTGTGTGTGCATTTTACCGAGGTTTTGACACAGTAAAGGTGCTACTACATCAAGAAGGAGATGGTGACTCTACATTAAGAACTGTAAATAGAGCCACTGTCACAAGAATTAATTGTAAAACAGCTGTTCTTCTCTTTTCCCTGACCAGATTTTAAGGGGAAAAGTAATTTACCACTTGTGAAACTGCTTAACATCAGAACACTTCCTTTGGAATCACAGCTCATAAATTATTTTATTTAATAAATTAGCATTGTTTAAAATGAATTAAAGTGACGAATTTTCTTCACCAGTAAGAAAGTCGAGTAAATTGGAGCCAATCGTAGAATTGTTTAGGTTGGAAAAGACCTCTAAGATCAAGTCCAAACATAAACCCAGCACTGCCAAGGCCAGCACTAAACCCTGTCCCTAGGCACCACACCTACCCACCTTCTGAACACCTCCAGGGCTGGGGACTGCACCGCCTCCCTGAGGAGCCCCTTCCAAAGCCTGACCACCCTTTCCACGATGAAATTCTTCCTGATGTCCAACTGAACCTCTCCTGGCACAGCTTGAGGCCATTTTTCCTTGTCCTGTCCCTGTCCCTGGGGGCAGAGCCCGACCCCCCTGGCTGCCCCCTCCTGTCAGGAGCTGTGCAGAGCCCAAGGCTCCCCCTGAGCCTCCTTTGCTCCAGGCTGAGCCCCCCCAGCTCCCTCAGCTGCTCCTGCTGCTCCAGACCCTTCCCCAGCTCCGTTCCCTTCCCTGGACACGCTCCAGCCCCTCAATGTCCATCTTGCAGTGAGGGGCCCAGAACTGGACACAGGATGCCCTGGGGACACCACTGGTGCCTGGCTCCTCCTGGATGTGGCTCCATCCCCCAGCGGTCCCTGGGCCCCCCCGGTTTTACACCCAATGCAGCAGGTGCCCATCCAGGCCATGAGCAGCCGGTGTCTCCAGGAGAATGGGCGGGACGTGGTGTCAAAGGCTTCCTAAAGTCCAGGGACACGCATCCACAGCCTTTCCTTCATCCACGGAGGGGTCACCATGTCACAGAAGGTGCTCAGGTGGCTCAAGCAGGACCTGCCTGTTATAAAAGCACTCTGGCTCAGGCTGATGCCCTGGTTGTCCTTCCCGTGCCCTGTGATGATGTTCAGCTCTTGGGTGGATCCTATCCAGCGCTGTAGACTCAGCTGTGTCTTGGTGTAGCAGTCACTGACCATTTCCCCCTGGATTATGGGGCTCCATTCTGCTCCCTGTCCTTGTCTCCCAGCTCAGGGCCTGGTACAATGAAAACAACCAATTTGGAAGGCATTGAATGCTTCTGCCTTCTCCTCAGTCCTTGTCACTATGTGTCCCCCCTGCATCCAATAAAAGACGGGGATTCTCCTTGGCCATCCTTTTGTTGCTGATGTATTTATTTATTTTTTTTACTGTATTTTACAGCAGTAGACAGGTTAAGTTCTATCTGGGCTTCAGCCCTTCTGCTTTTCTCCCTGCATAACCCACAACATCCTTGTAGTCCTCCTGAGTTGCCAGTTCTTCTTCCAAAGGTCATAAACTCTTTTTCTTTTTTTTCCTGAGTTCAGACAAAGCTCTCTCAATATTACAACACAGGCATGCCCCTGTGTGTGTCAAATATTTCTAATTGTGTCATTTACATCAGATAAGTACATTTTTTAAGATATCTCAGATTCCTAGATAGCTGAAGGAGAGCTGTTAAACATGTATGTTTTTGGTGCTGAAAGCTATATTGCAGCAGTTTGTTTCTACCACTGCACTGTGGAATGAATTTAGTACTACAGAAAAACATAAATATGGAATTGAAGATTCCTTGGATTTTGTTCACTTCAGGTAGACACATGGCATATGAAGTATCAGTATGTGCTTTTTTAAACAAGAAGTTCATCTGTTGCTAAATGGACAACATTAAAAATAATGGACGTCATGCATATATGCACACTTGTTGCATGAACTTAGTAATTCTGGAAGCATTTTCATGCTGGTTTAAATCAAAATGGATTTGAATTTTCTAAGTAAAACAAGGTAAAAAAATAACAAGAGAGGAAAATCAGAAAAGAACTGGCAGACAGTTAGTCCATATGGCCTAATTACTCCTGGTATTTTAAGACAAGATTGCAAACCTGATGAATTACTAAACTGAGTAACTCTTGGGGCTAACTAACTTGGGGGGGCTCAGTAATTCAGTGGCTACTGTGAGAGCCTTTTTCATTATTTCCTGCCCCTGTTACATATCCTACATATTTTAGCCATGTTTCAGCTGGGAGAGCCCCTCCTAAAAAAGGGATATTCCGTCTCCTCAGGTGGCAAACGCCTGCAGAGTCTTAGGGGACTACAGTAAACACCAACTAATTGGAAGTGTGGAAGAACCTTCTTTTTCTTTAGCTCTCTGGGTATCTGAGAGTGAATAACCCTAAAGATGCCATGCATAGATGGACCTCCATTTTTTTTCGTTCCGGATTGACTCATTCATGGCAAATTGTATATTTAAAATGAGATGGTGACTGCACTGTGAACAGAGGGACTACTAACTTCTCTCCTAACCCTTCTTGCTGTGACTGTCACCTATCAGTATCTGAAGTATGGGCTGGATAACCTGGCTGTGTCTGTATTTTTACATACTGAGAATCAGAGAGACTGAGGGAACAGGCTCTGAGACATCAGGAACTCGAGACCTTATCTCTGCAGTAAATCCCTCAGACTGTACTGGAAGTCTGTACAGTTCTACATCTGCACCCTCAGCATTGAATCTCTGGACTAATTATTTCAAATTAGCTTCTACCTTTGTTTGTTTTATTATTTTTTAAGAATATCAGATGGGGTATTATCATTTGCCTTCCAGCAGAATGAGATAAACTATTTGTATTTGTAACTGGCATATTTTAAATTCAATCTTTCATTAATTTTCCTCCTTACCTGTTACCTTCTTGTTTTCTTGTTATGAAGATAAAGTAGATTTCATTTTATTTTTCATTGTTTTATAACAGATTAATGTTTAGAAATGATTCGTTCCTATTAGTCATAGCTCATTCTTTCTTCTTTGCAGTCAGAGATGTATTAAATCCTTTACTAAACAAAAGATGAATGATTTCATGTGTAACTCAAATTGCAAGAGAAATAATTACTGACAAAGGGGCACACTCAGATTTTTATCCTTCTTTCCTTCTGTGAAAACAATAATTTAATTTGATTCCAAGTTTCAAGAATGACAGCCTTGGATGCAAAGCAAGTAAGGCAAACTTCCCCCTGGAAGCAGAGTTGACTGTTATGGCCAGTGGAGGATCTGAGTTGAATTTGCTGCTCCCTGCAGTCTCCTGGGCTGATGCTCTGCAGCCCATCTCATGTCTGAGCACCTCCCTTTTGCTTTCTCCTTTCTACCTGCTGAGCTGGCCTTTGTGGCCATGTGTTTCAAGGGATAATCATCGATGAGATTAACCATAATTTCCTTTTATTACTTATAAGGCCTTACTTTTCATTAAAAAAACCCCTGGCTCCAGTATTGAGAATGAGAGAATTTAAATTTCTTTTTTTTGCGTAGTTTGATTCTTTTTTCACACTGTTGTTCTCTAAAATCATACCACCCTTGTCTCTCTCACATGGAAGTTAGTTGTAATATAAATCTTCTCATGCTCCTCAGGACTTCTGAAACCTGTTTTTCCTTAGATCTCAGTTATGTTTGGCTCAGATGCCAAGATGTTGAATGAAATTTCAAAGCCTATAAACAAACAGTGTCCTGCCAGTCATTCTTAGCACCGATGGCCTGATAGCTGCTTTTGTCCCTTCCCTTCCTGCTTTGGATGGCCTTTTTGCATGCGAGAAAGAAAAGACAAAAAGATCTGTGTTGTTTCACAACTACTTTAGATGAAATGGTTGATACAAAAAAAACCCCAAACAAAACTCCCCAAAAACCTAAAAAAACAAACAAAAAACCCCAAACCAAAACAAAACAACCCCCAAAAACAAAAAACACCCCCCCCAAGAAGACCAAACCAAATGAAAAACACATCCCTCCCCCAAAAAAAACCCCCAAAACCCAAAAACCACAAACCAAAAACACAAAAAAAAACCCCAAAACCCAAAAACCACAAACCAAAAACACAAAAAAAAACCCCAAAACCCAAAATGTGAATCCTTTCTTGGAGAGAAAGTAGAATATAAAATAATATAAATACTCAGCAAAATAGTTAATTACTTACTGAGTTAGGGCTAAAAAGGCAGATGCAGTAATTGGGTAAATCCATCTGATGGTGGTGGGGAATATAAAAATACAAGCACCTGAAGAATGTGAGCCCCAGCCAGACAGGGAAGGTGTGCAGTGTTTGTAGTATTGTGCACTAGTATTGTAGCTAGTGATGATAGTAAGATTATAGCAAGACCAGGAAAAATTAGACCTAAATGTCCAACACTGAGTTTTCTTGGGCTGGGAATCAGGACATGTTG
Source organism: Pardalotus punctatus (assembly GCA_013400915.1). Classification (NCBI taxonomy): domain Eukaryota; kingdom Metazoa; phylum Chordata; class Aves; order Passeriformes; family Pardalotidae; genus Pardalotus; species Pardalotus punctatus. The sequence goes on along the minus strand of VZTX01021515.1, from coordinate 436,073 downwards.
GAATTTTCCCCGTTTGCCACTGTTGAATCCGCTTTTTGTGCTCCGTGGCCTTTGACCGGTATGGCTTTCAGCATGGGTAGCCCAGTCTTCTAAATATGGAATATTTGCTGCTCTCAGGAAGGAGAGCAGGATTGAGAAGGGTGATTTGGTCCATTCTTTTCCCACTGAGCTTCTTCACGGTCACCAACCAATACCTGTTTATTTTCCTGTAGGAGAAAAATGACAACTGTTGTGGAGAAAAGACTGGAGCAAGTTACATGTGTTTGTGAGCTTTTGAAATTCATTTGGTAAGCAGAGGAATTCTAGGGAGAGAACTTGCCTTTCAGCTGCGCAAAAAGAAAAAAAAAAAGGAGATATGTATTGGAGACAATAGAAATTAGGAGGTGCAATGTGTTTCAGTTTTGCACTTTTTGCATGCTCAGGTTCTTTGAAGGTTCCCCCTGAGCTGGTAAGTGCATGGAAAGGAAGGAAGCCCTTCTTTAGGTTAAAATGTTTAAATTGAATCAAGGTAATGGGGAATCAAATTTCAGTCTCTCATTGCCTGTAATAGCAAAATCCATGTACATTGATAGTTCTCCCCAGTCAAGTATCCCATTTTTTGTATGGCTGCTTGTCAGATTGAGATGAGTACTGGTGGTTTGAAAATGGAAAACCTTCAGTTTTCACATAAATGACAGGTCAAATATGTGTAGGGCATCACCACTTTTTGCAGTAGATCACATGTAAAACTAAGTAAATCCCCATTTAAAAGACAAAAGAATTCTTGGACTACATGTTAGCTCTTTCCGGTAGTAGCTGAATCAAAGGGAAAAAATCTAATAAATAATTAGGGCAGCAATATGTTTGACCATTATTTTTTTTTGTATGACTTTTTTCTGTTACTATTATAACAGAAATGATCCTTTCAAAGACAACTAAAGTGCTAATGATAGCAAAGAAGGTCATTCCTAGGAGGTTAAACTGGTTTAATTAGAATTTATGAGAAGGTTACTATAGGAGTGCAGAAAGATGTTAAGGGGTTAACCTATAAGAGATTACATTGTAGTCAGTGTTCTGTTAAAGTTTGAATTAATTTTTCCCATGGGTTTTTCACATTCTAATTTTCAACTAAATGAGACATCTGTTTCAGAAAAGGAAAATTTGCTATGGTTGTCATAGCAACTATCATTCTGTAAGAAAATTATTCCAATGGTTACTTTAGAACAGAAAGATAGAAATTCAGTACATAAAGCACCATCCGACTGCTAGCACAAACTCTGATAATTCAGCCCTTTTTGTTTGGTAGATTATTTGACCTGCAAAACTTGTTCATATGTTTTAAACAGAAGGTTAATTGTGCTGTAAACAAATCCACGTCCGAAAGATTTTCCCCCTTGAGTCTTAAATGTAGACAATCATTATTCTTATCAAAATAATAAAATGGTTGAATTTCAGTGAAGTGTCGAGACACTCAAACTGTTTGCTTGAAAAAGGTAAGACCTAAATCAAAGTACATTTCTACAGATGAGTGCTTCACTTCAAAGGTGAAATACATTAATGATGTATGTCTTTAATTGCCAAATAAATTCTTCTTCGGTTGGGTTTGGTTTTCTTTTTGACAGTAGTGGATTATTCTCTTGTAGAACATACATGACAATATTTTCTTTGTCAAATGTAAAATATTATTGAAAAATAGGCTATAAAAATAATTGCACTTTGCAGAGTAAGCACTAACTGGGAATATTGAAGTTCATTGCTTGATATAATGAATTTAACTTCATTTTCAGGTTCCATCATAAACACAAATTTTAGACAAAGTTGTCTTTGCATGATATCCAGGTCACAGGCTTGTTAATGGGTATTAGAGAAGAGGGCTTTTTCCCTGCTCAGAAACTTTGATGGCTGTTTTGTAATAAATTTTCAGAAGAAGGGACTTGGGGATTTATAAAATACCTATGTGCTTATAGAGATGGTTTTTGCTTTGGGGGTGGGGGCACTGAAGTGTGTGATTTGTCTTTCTTCTCTCCGCTGTAAAGCATGCCAACATCCTCCACTGAATCCTTTCTTGGACTTGGGATATTTTTTTTTGCCAGAAATATTCCAGACATTTCCTTCCATCTCGGGATTGTCACAAAAGACAGCATAATGGCAAATCACACAAGTTGTAACATCTCCTCTTCACAAAAGAACAGCTCCAGCATGCATAACTTACCAGCCCCGTGCTCGGCGCGCTGCAGTCACCACAAAGGGAGCGAGGGAGGGAGGGAGGGACGGGGGAAAGTGCTTCTTGTCTTAATAAGCAGATCATGCCTATTCATAAGGGGAAATGGGCTTTTTAGAAAGTGGCCGTGTGTAGTCCAGCCCTTCTAGAGGCAGGCAGAGGCTCTCACAGCTGTGGGTGCCATTAGTGGTCATCTGGATTTCAGCAGGATTAAGCTGATTTCTGGTGAGACCTGTGGCAGTCATGATTATTTCTCCTTAAAAATGCTTCATTGTATTCTTAAAAGAATTATTCCGAAAGTTTTTTATGCTTTCTTCGTGGGCAAAGCCTGGTCTTTCCCCTCAGTTTCTTTTCTGTCTGGCACACCCGCGGGATGGTGCCTCCCCTCGCTTCCCACTGGGGACCTGGGGATGAGGGGTGTGAGCAGGGATGTAAATCCACTGAAACAGTCAATGGCTTTAAAAACACTATTTACTCTGCTGACAACTTCTTTTGCCACCTATTTGCCCTTGCAAATATTTTCTGTCAGTGAGCTCTTGCTCCTGGAAAACATGCTCTGGGCCTACAGACAATTTGTCAAACAGCTGTGTATTTTCATCCTGGTGAAGAAACATATTTGGCAGGTAAGGTGTGGGATGCAATCCCAAGGCATGAATGGATGAAGAGTTTAGAAAAAGTCAACCACTGTATATTTTTATAAAGCCTCCCATTTCTGTAATATCCAAGCATCTTGCAAACTTCATGGGATTTTTTTGTTTTTAGGGCATTCCTGTTTGGTAAAATTACTCTCCTTCTCTCAGTGGTGAGCTGAATGTAAGGAGGGGCTGGTGCAGCTCCACAGAGCTGGTGTGATTGCTGTGTGGCAATGTCACATGGGAACATTGCTGGTGCCTTGCTGCACAATAAGCCACTTAGGAGAATCCCACAGTTGTTTAGGTTGGAAAAGGCCTTTGAGATCACGGGGTCCAGACATAAACCATGTCCCCAAGTGCCACATCTACACATCTTTTAAATGCTTCTAGGGGTTACTGAGCCGCTGGCCCGACCAGCCTGTGGCCGGGCTTGACCTAACAGTGAAGAATTTTTCCTAATATCCAATCTAAACCCCCCTGATGCAACTTTAGGCCATTTCCTCTTGTCCTATTGATCATTACCTGGGAGAAGGGACACAACTTCCACCTCACTAAAACCTCCTTTCAGGAAATTTTAAAGGTATAAGGTCTCCTCTGAACCTCCATCTAGACCCTAGCAGCAGGAAGATGAGGAAAGGCTGCTTGGAATGTTGAACTGGTAACCAGAAAAGTGTGACTTTGTGGTCTGATATAGGGATGTGTCTTTTCCTTAGCCAGCTGCCTTGGCCTGAGCAATGTGACTCAGAGCAAGATTTGTGCTTCACTGCTAGTGATGTTAGCATTTCTTCTTCACACAACTTCTTCACCTCCCTCATCACAGCTTCTGGAGGCTGGGATATATTTCTGGTCCCAATGGCAGATGTACAAAGTTTCACCTTTTATTTTTTCCCGGGACATCTGTTCTCGAGACCCTGGTTATCCAGGACATGTGATGAAGAGGTAGGGGATGAGAAAGAAAACCTTTTGGTCATCAATAGTTGAGCCTCTTTTTGTCTGTGGAAGAAAATCAGTCTGCTCATTGTTCTTCAAATGTGGGTATGGGCAGAAGACGTCAGTCAAAAAGTTATTAAAACTTTCAACCTAAAATTAACCCCTAAATTTTATGACCTAGAATTGGAGCCTAGTCAGCAAGACATAATTTAACATTGTGATATAATTACTGTGAAATATAGTTTTTTAATCAATGGGATAGCAAGATCCAGATAAATTGTGTTCTGACTGGCAGTGTTACAGTCCCGCTGCTCCGTGATGAGCTGCTCCATAAATATGTTTTAAAAAATGTAAATGCCTATCTGGTAAGAAATCCTGAATATGGAAAGTCTTACTTAAAAGCAAGTCAGCACACCAGAGGACAGAAGAAATATGCGTACGTGTAAGAGAAAGTAGCAGCATTCTTTTTCTGATGGGCTGTATCCAATTAGGGAAACAAAGCAGCAGAGATGATGTCTCTGACTTTGGAGCAGGATCTGTCATGGTGCCAGGGTCTGTCCTTGCCCAGCTGGTCATAGGCTAAGGGCCAAACGTGATGGGAGCCAATTTGAAACATAAATCACATGTAGGTGTCTGAGACAGCTGTTCTTCTAAATGTTGTGAGAGTCAGCGTGATATTCCACACATGGACATCTTGGTATCCAGGGCTTGTAAGTAGCTGGAGGAATACTGTGAATATTTTACTCTCTGCTGTCTATAGGAGGTGGGGACTGCTCTGATTTGCCATACAAGTTAAACAGCACTGGTTGTATGGAAAGAGGGGATTACTGTGCACAGAAAAAAGAAAAATGAATGCTATTTGTGTCTTCAAATTCCATGGTAGTAGAGTCAACCTCAGTGTTTTAATTAGATAACCAGTACATGGAAGTAGCACTGAAGGACATTCTCCTCCTCTCTTGGCAGGCAACCTTGGTTTTATGGCTGGGGCTTTAATCTTCCACGAGGCCAAGCACTATTAGAGAAATGGAACCTTATTCCAGATGGAATAGATATTCTTATAACACATGGACCACCTCTCGGTAAGAAAATAACAGTGCTCTCAGCTGTGTTTCCGATGATTATATGGTAACTGATGGCTCTCCTTAGAATCTAAGAGTGCAATCCTGACTTACAAAAGTCAAAAGTAACATGCATACTGATTTCAGCAGCACCAGGACTTCAGCTCGTGATTATCTATGATACCACTGCTCAGTGGTAGGGAACTAAATAATGGCTTAAAAAGTAAAACCTTAACACATAAAGCCATAACAAGCTTTATAAAGAAGCAGGGTCTGGTTTTCCTATGCATGTTTCTAATCTACCACTGGTGAAATTAGTAGATTGAACATGGAGCCTGTTTGAAGAGAAATGCAGGATTAGGATCTTATATTTTTTATCACTTTCTCCCTGATTTGCAGTAGCATTCTCCTGCCAACATGTACCCAGAATCTCTATTTTTCCTTATCATTATGACTTTGTGCATCCTCTGCCTCACAAATCCAGATGTTCCCCATTGTTTGCCTGTTCTCTGGAAAGGATGGTTTAATTGATTATCTGTAATACAATCTGGCAACATGAACAGATCAACAATAAATAGTTTTGCATGTGTGTTTTCCAAATATTAATGTAAGTGATATAAAAGCTGTAAGAGATTTCTTGTATTCCTAGAAAATTTTGCCATTATCTTTGCTACAGAAATAATATAATCACACAAACTTGTCCAGATTCAGTAAAGCAAATTTCTTCAATCTATTTAACATATAGCAGTCTATTTTTAATACAACTGTGTGTTTGACTCTCACTAATTTAATAAATGGACATGAAAAAAGGCATGTACTCAAGTGTTCTGCTGAGTCTTACTGTGCATTGTGTGAAATTAAGGCAGTTGGCTTTTCTAAACCTTTAGATTCCCCAATTTCCTGAAGTGAAAATCCTCATCTTCCACCCTTTCTTCTCTTTCAGAGCTCGGAGGAGAAAGTATCTAAAGGGTTTGTGTTTTGTTTTCTTTAGAAAGACATGTTTGCATCCCACTGCTCACTAATCCTTGGGGAAAGTAGTTCTTTGTGAGCAGGGATTCTCACAGTTAGGGGTGTGTGTTTTGATTCTTCACCTAAGTGGAGTCTCATGCCATGCCATGCACTGATTTTAATATGAACCTGTATTGTAAAAGTGGATGTCAGAAATGAAGTGTTACAGCCCTGAGATCCCAGCCCCAAGCAGTTGGTATGGGGGTAATCCCTGTTAGGATCCATGTCATGATGCTGTGTCTTTGATGCAGTCTTACTTATAAGTCATATTTAAAGTATTATCAGAAGCTTTTTCAGCAGTTAGAAAACCACTTTCAAAACCAGCTGACCAGCTGTAAACAAACCCAACCTTCAGGGGACTGAAGATTCACTTGAAATCCAGTGTTGGAAAGTAGAGAGGGTTCACGCCACCCAGCTTCAACCACCTTGTATTTTAGCCTCTCCAGTAGCCTCTGGGATCAGCAGAGGGAGGAGGATCCCTAAAGAGCACTGCAGAGCTGGCACCCAAAGACAGACTTTAGTAATAAATTCAATAGTAAATTTAATAATTGAAAAGCTAATTAATGATTGTAGCAATTCCGAGGAAGGGCCACCCATCTCCAGTGATTATATTGGAATAATGTGAATTGCCCCCCATCTCCATGTCTCAGTATGTGTTCTCTCTCTTTTCTTTTTTTTTAATTTTATTTTTTGATTTATTTTTTTAAAAATTCTTAATCTTCAACCATCCCCCAAGAATTTTCTTTTTTTCAGAAGTTCCTGTTTCTTTGTTTCTCTCTTACTGATGCATTAGTACTTAGGCACAGAACCCTCTACCTGAGGGCAGGAGCTGTTGGTCTCCCTGAGACCCATGGCTACAAATATATGGAACTTCAAAGGAATTAGCACTCTGCCGAACTCACAGAGTCACCTTATTGTGCAGCTCTGTCCACAGACCTTTTGGGAGACAGGATCCTCCTTGGCCCTCCCAGCCAATTATTTTTAGCAGAAAGCTGATTCCTGTTGTTCTGGTCTTGGAACTCAGAACCTCACTGGAGCTGCTCCTAATAATCATAAATAACAATCAGTCCTCTTGCAAAGTCCTTTTTTTTTTCTCCAGCATGGCTGCCTAAATTCTGTCTATCATCCATTTTCTGAGCTGTTTTCTCATTGCCTCACTTCAAAAGAGTGTGCATCCTCCTAAACTAATTAATACTCCATTACTACACAGATTTGAAATGGTATGATTCAGATGCAGAAGCACCATTAAGAGTTAATAAACTTTGTTTTTTGTTTAGCCATGTAATAAAAATCCAAGTGATTTTTCTCTTGTTTTAGCATAGTGCTTTGGGATGAAACCAGGGCAGGGATACATGGGAGGTTCATACAGGATGACAAAACAAAGGTTAAAACAGCTGCTTTTGAACATTTTATTAGTAACCTGTTTATTATGAATAAAGATATGCCATGTCTTTCATAGCTATGGAACATAGTATTTGTGATGATGGGATCAGTGGTAATGCTCATTTCCATATCAGCATGTTTTTGTTTCCTAAAAATCTGCATTTATGATTTTTTTATTTCTCTTCCAAAAGTTCACTTTCTTTTCTTTGTTTTTAATTTAATTTCACCTTTAAGTCTTCATTTGCAGCTGTCTGCTTGATTGTCTGTGACAAAGATTTATACTTTCCTGACAGCTGCAGAAACCTGTTTCAAGTAACCAAACATTAAAAAACCCCTAAGATGAACTCTAATTGTTAGCTAGGTGTAATCAATTATTCTTAGTTTGTGTAGTCAGGTGTACATAATAAGCTGCAAACATATGGGAAGGCTTCAGAAGGGTGATAATGCATGTAAACAAAAACATGTTCAACATAAATAATGCTTAATTTAATGGAGAAGTTAATTTTATGTATTTTTGTTTGTGAAGTTTTTGAAGTGGAAATATTTTTGGCTTTATGTTCACCACAGACATTTTGACAGTTAACTGTTTCAAATCACTGAAGTTCCAAAACTTATGGTTATAATATCTTTACTCTAAGAAAAAAAAAAAGGCATAACTGGATTCCAGAGGAATTGCTGGCCTTACTTTGACATTGTAAATACTGTTTTCTCCAGTGAATTTTGACCTCCCTGTGATGGCACAAAGGAATTCAGAAGAAGTGAGCATTGCTCTGTCTGGCTGTAGTTCAGCGGGGCTTTTTCTTTGTACATCCCCTGACAGATGCCAAGCAGCACCTTCAGGTCTTTGGTCGTGATCAGAACTTCCTCTTTTCAGCACTTAGGATGCCCCATTCCCAACTTTTTTCCTGAAAGTTGAACTTAGCTCTCCGAGCAGCTATGATACAAGTGCAAACTTTAGCCATTGTCATAAAACCTCACAGTTTGCCAAGCCTGGTTTTCAAGCACTGGCAGCTAAAGAGGTGTTTCTCAATGCGTGAACCTACCCCGAAGCTCTAGCAAATCTGAGAGCTTGTCCAAGAGCTTGAATACCACTCTTCTGGTCTTTTAAGCCAGTTGGTTGACTGCTTAGCCATGCTTGAGTGGACATCAAAAGGAAATGTATGAAAACCAGGTCCAGGCTCTGTACCTCTGGCTAAAGGCACAATAAATTCACACTACTGCAGCAATCCAAGAGATGCAAATCTGTGACAGGAACACAGGGAGAATATCAGAACAATAAAATAAAACCATGAAGATTTTATCTTTCAGGTTTCCAAATTTGAGCCTGATGAAAATGACTGAACAATAGAAAGAAAACAGATTGGTTGTTGTAAACACTCCAATACAACAACATCCTCTTTTTACCACTTGGAAGGAAACGTGAGCCTTCAGTTGGCAGGAAACATCCCCCTGCAGTATTTTTAGACAAAGAGGCAAGCTGATGTAATATTTTTGTCAATATTCATAAGAAATATATTTTTACACAATTTTTGTGCAAGTAAAGGCAGCACTTAAATACACCTTCTGCAAAAGACCTGATTTTCTCTTCTTATCTCAGATCCATCAGTTTAGGCAGGTGTCATGAAGTGGTTAAACCAGTTTTCCTTGAGGATGTTATTTTTTTGGGCATGCAGTAGATTCCTCACCTGAGTTTCACTACTGTAGGATTCCATGTGAGAACAATACAGTTTTATTATTGGCAACACGGATTCCATTGCATCAGTGAAAGTGTTTATTGTAGAAAAGTAGATCCTGGGACTGGATTTAGAGAGTTAAATGTTTATTTAAATTCTTTAGAAACTCACTTTGGACTCACTGCTCTTTACACCTCACTCTCTTCTGGAAGAAAAATGGGTAAAGCATTGAGTTTTCCCAATAAGAACAGTGCAAAAAATGCTTTGATTGCAGTGATTATTTTTATTCTTCGGGGAAAAAAAACAAACAACTGGAAAGGGTTATCATAGTCCTTTTAATCTAGATGAGTTTTTATGGTTTTCCTCCAGTATTTTTTCTTTCTTTCCTCTTCTACTTACCAAGGCAGGCACAGTTTTTGCCATTTCAATTCTTCTGTGGCGGTTTGTGAAAAGCCACGAGACATGAAATCTCAAAAATGCTGTATAACTGCCCAACTTTGTGGATTACCTGTCTTCTTTTAAAGCTTTCCTTTCTTTTCCAAAGGTTTTCTAGACTGGGTTCCTAAGAAAATGCAACGGGTAGGATGTGTTGAGCTGCTGAACACAGTCCAGAGACGAATACAGCCAAGGCTTCATGTTTTCGGACATATACATGAAGGTCAGAACACATTTCTTTTTATATATATATTTAGAAACCACAAACAGTAAAGGCTGAAAGAACGTTTTCAAATTGGAATGTCTGAACAGAAGCACTTCTAGAATTCAGGTACATATTTAGCTACATATATAGAGAAGAAATTGGCTGATACCCATATTTCAGTATTTGTAATTGAGCTTCTCTTTCAGTTTCTACATCTGTAAAACAAGTGGATGCTTCCTTCACAGGGATGATCACTGTGAACTTTAAAGTAGGAACACAAGTCCAGTAGTTACAGAAAGTGACTAAATATCAGGACTGGGGGGTTGAATTTTCCTCAGCTGAATCTGTGCTTTACAGTAATTCATGTAAGGTCTCTGTATCTCAGCTCCTGTGCTTGTAAATTGAGTAGGAATGCTTTGAGGGGTGCTTCTAAGGCTAGTTTTGTGCTTCTGGGACTGCTCCAGCCTTTGCTGTAGGATCCCTGTGGGTCTCACCAGTGTAGAAATGGAAAAACTGGAGGAGCTGGCATTCAGAGACTTCTGGTTCTGTGAAGAACTGTTTCCCTTCCTGAGAAGACCCTCTCTGACTTGCTGCTGGGGGCTTTCACCGTGGCACGTGAGAAGTGGCATTGCTAGTGGTGTAAAATTAATGGATAAGATATTCAGATCATTTTTTTATAACTCAAGGATTAGGTCCGTTCTCCTCATGTGTCTCATCTGCAGTGACCTGTTAATGCCTGGTTAATATCCAAAGTGCTGTTAAATCACAGAGCAAACAAATAACGCTGCTGGAGCAGTCTTTGATATTCCAACCAAGAAATGGTGAATGCAGTTCAAACTCACTGTCATTTCAGAAATTGTAAGCCAAGAGGCTTGCAGGGGATGTAAGCAAACAGCAAGCCATGAAGCTTCAGGCAGGTAAACAAAACCACGTCTGCTAAAACCAAGCCCAACTTTGGCTCTCAAGGGGAGAGAATAGCACCTCCATAGGATGGTAAATCTTGTGAATTAATGTAGTTGGCACAGTAGGTATGAAAACAGAGAAACAAGGTATTCTTCTTGTTAACTATCATAATTTAGAGAAAACAAATGGGGAAATGCAGAGCCTGTTTTTCAGTGGGATGCTAAATCTCTGCAGAGGCGAATTCCCATTGCAGGCAGCCTGTGCAAACGAAGCTGCACTTTGTAGAGAGAATGCACAATTTGAACAGATGAGTTCTTCCTCTGAGTGAGCATAGCTACATCTGCAGCAGTCATTTACTGAACATCTGGGGGAAAGAGATGCTTATATGAGATGTTTCTTCCCTATTCCCTCTCTGCACAACAATGTCTGCCAAAAAATACCTCTGCACATGGGCATGCGGCTGATCCACCCATGGAAGGGACAAGCAGCATGGCAGGGGCTCTGGCTAAAATCCTGGTTTTCCCATTACAGCCAGTTCTTAGCTGAGGTCATGGCCAAGGAAACTCTGTTGGCAGCAGGACAGAAGTGAAAGCTGTAGCAGGAGGAATCTTCCAGCAAAAAGGTTGTATCAGCAGGCTGATTCTGTTCTCTCCAAATGTGTAGCTGAGGAGACACAAAGTCGCAGCCGCAGTGCTGACTGTCCTCCATGCATTTTGTGTTTTCCTCAGAACAGTCTTTCTGTGGCAAACAGAAAGTGATTTAAAGAAATGCCTGTGACAGGAACCTGACAGAGTTTTCTTCCCTCCCTAGTCCCTAATTATAGTGTGGTTTTTCCATGGGAGGTGCAGGAGGCCTTGCATTATTCAGGGTATTTTGAGGGGAAAAAAAGGAAGGAATTTGGCTACTGTTTCTTTGTTTGCAAATTATGCAACTTTCAATGCTTCTGAAAGACACAGAATTGCACTCAGAGAAACCATAGGGTCCTAGGTACATAGGATTTGAATAGATAGAACTCTGTATATAACAATGAGTACATTTCACTATTAACTTTGTCAGTGTTGAGATTAAATCTTAGTACAAATGCTTTATACCAGCTGATTTCCCCAAAATCACATATTTCTGATTGTGAATGCAATTCTTCATATTGATCAACTTCAGTGAAAGTTTCCAACATTCAGCTTTTAGCTTTCATGTAATCAAGCTTATTTTTTTCCCCAGTCATCCATTAAAAGATTTTGACAATGGAGAGTGTGTCTGCTTTTTCATAACACCAGGGCTGTCAAAGGGCTTCTTCTTCACTTTCTGAAACAGCATTTCACTGTATTTCTACAGGCATTAGAGCTGGAAGCTTGCTTTTCTGCAGTTTTAGCTCTGGAATTGTTTGCCTTGGGTGTCTAGCCAGACATGAGATGTATTTGAAGTTTTTTCAACGCTGGTGAGACACACAGGTGTGTGTGTTCTCCCATGGATGTTATGGTGTTTTAGGGTGTGGATTCACCTTGTCTGTTAGACAATGCATTAATAAAGCCATTTTTTCTCTGCTTGGGCAGGCATTTTAGTGCCTTTCCGTCAAGTTTGGTCAACAAGCTCAAAGACATAGCAAGAAGAGGTTCCTATTAGGCAAATGCTGCCCAGATGCTCATGCACATGTCCTTGCCTTAGTCAAGCGATAATTTTTCTTTGTTGGTTGCTTAAAGGATGTTCAACACAGGACAGGAAAAAAAGGTAGGAAGATTAAAATTGCCCAAAGTTTGCTGCACTGATGACTGCAGCCCTAAATGATTGGAAACGTGTTTTTTAAAATGCTGCAATTGCCTAAGTTCTATCTTCTATGCCAAAACAAAAAACGCTTTAAGAAGAAAATCTTTGCAGTAAAAAGTATCAGGATTTCTAAGGAGGTTTGGCAAGCTGGCTGCCAGAGATAATAGCCACTAACTAATGAGGGCCCATTTTGCTTTTCTTACACAGTTTAAAGGATGACAAAAGTTCTGCTGTAGGGCAAAGATGGTATCGATTCAGGGAACATTTATGTTTTCCACTAAGAGGATTTTTTAATTCTTTCTGAGTAATAAAAAATGTGGCACTTACCATTGTGTGATAAAGGTAATTAAACAATAGGGAAGATAATAATGAGTAATGAGAGTAACCAGGATTTTTCTTCCTTTGTAGGTTATGGTGTCATGGCTGATGGAACTACCACCTATGTGAATGCATCTGTGTGCACTGTGAATTACCAGCCACTTAATCCACCTATAGTTATTGACTTACCTACTCCAAGGAACACATGATTATAATGAGGATTTAAAGTTGTACCCACCACATTAGCAACTTTATATTGCTGGCTGAGAATCCCAATAGGGAACCATTCAACAAAAAAAGCAAAATCCTTCTTTTTTTCCCTGCTAGCTCTTCACAGATAAATTTTGAGTAACAAAAGTGGACTAGGAACAAAGACATTTTGGTGCCAGAAACAGATTAAAGAGTAACATTTCACCATTAAAATGTTTGTGAACACAGAAAAGTGAATGCATTCCATATATATATATATATATACATATATATATATCTATATATATATATATCTCTAGTAGGGGCTTTTGTACATACCGTATATTGGACTTATTAAAAGAATGATGTCTTTCAAAGGAGTGTTTCTTTAAGAAAGTTTGCAGTTTAAACGTAAGTGTTTAGACTAGGATTTCCTCATTTCAGATGTTTTCCAGTGAGCTTTTGGTAAAATAAAAATGATGGTAAAGATGTTTTTCCTTAATCAACATGGCAAATATAAAAGATGGGGCACAAATGACCAGTCACAGGAGGAAAGCTATTACTCCAAGTCCTCCAGGTCTAAGTCTTTGCATCTATTCAAAACCAATGCAGCAGAGGCCCTAATTCACTGTACTGAAATGAAGTTTTACTACATCTGGCATTACAGATGGTAAGGGAAATGGTGCATATTGCCAGCATGCTGTAAACAGCTCAACATTCAAGAAGGGAGACTGTGTTAAGTGCAGTATAAACTCAGGAATTTGTAACCTGGCCTGCCTGTAAAAAAGAAGAAAAAAGAAGGATGACATTTCCCTTAAAAAACAAAAAAAGAAAGAAAGAAAAAATATAACCGTGTTTATGGTAAGGTGATATGTAATTATATTTAAGGAAAAAAAAAAAAAAAAAAGAGAAAAAGCCCACCCAATTATTAGTAATGGTATTTTAAATAAAACCCACTGGGACCATTGGTTTAAAACCTGCTAATGGGACATGCAGTCAATGATGAGATTACTGGTTTGAATTTGGCCCTGGTCAGGAGTGGTTAAATGTTATTGTGATCATTTTGTCCTTGGGAAACATTACAGATGACAAGGGGAAGGCACCATCCCAAGGTGTCGTTCGGGCACTCACTTTTGAGTGGCTGTGAGTAATGAGTACACACCAAAGTGGACAGAGCAGAGGTCACCTCAGGGGACCTGGCACTGCTGTTTGCCACTCACGGACACTGCTGAGAGAGGCCCAGGACAAAGGGAGCAGAAATCCATCTGTTGTGTTGCATTTGGCACCAGGCAAAGCAGGGGATGTGGCAGGAGCTGGTTGGGATGATCCATGGGCACAGTGCTGCCCGTGCAGCTCTCCTGCAGAGTTAGCAGAGGTGTTTGAGCTGCTGGAATTCCAGTCCTGTCCTAGGCAGAAGTTTAAAAATTGATTACAAAGCCACCCCCAAAAAAAAGAGCTTCAGACATACCCTGTGAGAAGTGGATTTCTGCCTTCAACTAACAAACATGTGCTTTTGCCTTGATGGTGATAATTTAATTGCTGTATTCTGAATGTGGACATCCTGAATTTGGTGCTGGCAGCATCTAGACATTGATACTGTTCACACACACGGGGCAGACCACCACACCACCAGCTCAGAGTTGGTTGCAGGTCTGGGCCCAGCCCACATCTGCACACATGCGTTGGAGAATTGTGTGTGTGACTTTTTGCCCAATACATGGATGTAAATGTGAACTTCACATAGCAGCTGCATGTACATTATACACATAAACAATTTTAAAAACCTGTGTTGCAAAACCGGCCCATGTGAGCTTCAATTCTGAGCAAGGTGAGCCCAAGCTCTGCTTTTCACTGGCTTCCCATGGGCAGCAGCTCTGCCAGCTGCTGCTGGGAGCCGAGGCATTCAAACCCAGTACCTGACTCATGCTGTGGACCCCCAGGAAGCCACCAGACCCCCAGAAAACATGACAAGTCACAGGTCTGTCATTTCTTGTAATCTGTTGGGTGACCGTGTGTCTAAACTGATGTGCTGCTTTTTTCCTGAAAACGAAACCCAAAACAATTGGTGACACCTGCGACTGGTTTTTGGGTGAGTGGTTCACAAGTGCATGAGCAATCTGCCATGAATTCAGATGGGGCCACTTTTGTCAAAGCTACTGGTGTAGAAATTTCAGAATCAGCTCCTAAATCAGTAAGAACTGAAATTCATAGTTGAATACGAACTCCTGTCATCATTGGGAAATGAACAATAGCATGTAGTTAGAATAAGAGTGGCTTAGCTAGTCACAATTCAAGTGGTTTGCAACAAATGTGGCAGGAAATTGGCTGTATGTTAAAGTCTGAAATGTTTACATTTGCTCACAGCACTTAAATGTTAAAGTGGGGGGAAGAGGTCCTTTTATTAGCCTCAGCAAAATTTCTATGTCAACCATAAACTATTCTCTTAAAAATAATTTTTCCTAAGGTATCTTCCAAATACTGTGTATTTTTATGTGGAAAGGATATGAAAGCAACTGTTACTTCAAAATATCATTTAAAGTACTTGAGGTATGAAAGCTTAAAGATTATTTAATCATTTTGGTATAACTTGAATGTTGTAATTTTTGGTCAAGCATGTTAGACAAATAAAGTCTTAAAAAACAAACAAACCACACAACAAAAAATAAGGTCTCTTACTGTCCAGCTCATGTGATCAGCTCCATTTCTGAATGACTGCCATCTTCTTGAGGGGTAGGAGCCCAGCTGTGGGACATTATAAAGTTGTCACTGTGGAGGTCAGGAACTGGGATGCCATGCTTTGGGAGTGGATGGCACCTGGGGAAAGGACAGTTCCTGCTCTGAATTGGATGTAGGGACACATCTTCAGAGAGGGAGGTTAAGGCCAGGTGACTACTTTTATTTTAACGTTGTGGGCACAGAAAGACCTGAGCTTCTGATCTATCTCAGATAAGGGAGGCGATGAAAAGGATGATGTCCACAAATGCAGTTGTCATCTCTATTTAAATTTGGGATGCCCTCCCAAGTAATTTCCTGCCCCACCTCCCCATTGCTGACCTTCACTGATATCTATCCAGAAGGAAGATGTGCTGATGTGTATCACTAATATGTGCATTCCCATCACCAGGCAGAATTGTTGCAGAGATTAATTCTGGTTCATTTCAGCAATGAATAGGGGAGATATCACTGCACATCAATGAAAGAAAAAAAAAAGAAAGATGACAAGATTATTTTTACCTCCCTCAGTCACATATGGCTGAGGATGTGAAATGTTCCTTGACTAGAAGGAAGGAGCAGGCTGGAACTCAGCACCCACCCAAGCAGCTGCTTTTGGTGCTGCAGACAGCCCCCATCCAGCACAGAGCAGCTACACCCCAGGCTGGAGAAGCTTTGGGCTTTTCCATGCTGCTGCTTGGTAGCCCCAAAACGAGTGGCCAGTGAGGCCACTCTGCAAACAAGGCTGGTGGCAGCAGCACATGGGGACGTGTCTGCAGCAAGGAAGGATCAAAAACCCCATCTCAGGGTCGTGCTTGGGGACACAGCAGGTGGGAAAATGTTGCTGCGGGAGGGAGCCAGAAGAGATGAGAAGTAGTTTGTCTTTTCCAGTCACTGCTGCCAACAGTCAATGCAAATACTTCAGAGGAAGGAGGAATGAGACATCCCTTAGAAGGCAATTTTGGAATAATCTCCCCATGGGGATCTTTGCTCCCCTCCCATTTATTGTTTTGTATGAGAATTTCTCTCCTAAAACCCATATTATTGCTTTCTGCTCAAGTAACTCACATAGAGCAAATATAACTGCAAATGGTCTTTTCTTTCAGGTACATTCCTGTCCCTTTCTTGCAAGTCTTTCTGCATCTGCAATTTTAGTGATATTTTGGAACAGTGTACACCCTGGATGATTATGCACAATGCATTAGAACAACAGTATTTCGCTTATCCTTGTACATGTGCTGCTTCTTGGGTTTATTGACTGTCCCTTTGTTCTCTTTTTATGTGAAAGTGAAAATAAGAGTACTTACATGTACCTCTTTTGTGCCATTTGTTATTTTGTATATTGCCCATTACGTTGAATTTTACTCACTTCATCTAGAAATTAAAATAATTTCAGTTCTAGCTAGACTATTTCTAACTCTCTTACTTTCTCATCTTGGAAATGCTCCCCTCCTCTCTTTTTGATGTGTCATTTGGGAGTTGGTGAGAGGCAGCAATGCCAGAAGAGGACCTCCTCTTCCTTCCTATCTGAGCGCTTAGACACAGTTCCTTGCTACTTTCTCTCCTGACCTTTACCCAATATCTTCATTTGTTTAGGAGTTTTTTGGATGATAGTATATATGTGCAATGCCCAGTGGAGCACTGTGGTGAGCACAGTCCTCATCCTGCTTTTGGGGTTTTTGTTTCTTACTGACTGCCCAAACCATGACCCTTCTTTGCCTCCCATGAATAGCTCTTTCACAAAGGTCTTTATCAAAACCTTTGCAAATGTCCTCACCAATTATTTCAGCGATAGCTCTCCTGGCCAGGACTTTGATGTACAAAAGCTTTCAAACAGATTAAAGGGACAGGGTTTTCTTTTGCACAAATCAGTTGGCATTGTTTCCCCTCACCCCACGAAGTGCATTCCCTCTCTAGAGCACCACGGGCTAAAACTGAGGAGAGCAATTGCCCTCTCACGTATCACTGGGTCTGTGCATGCCGTGCTCTCGTGCTCTTTGCTCCCAGCCAGGGCTATGCTGGCCTGCTCAGTGGACAGCGGCTTCCTGCCATGGGAGAAGAGCCCATTCTCATGCTCAGAGCTCTGGCCTTGCCTCTACATGGCCTTGGGGACAGGGGGACAGCCGTGAGAAATAATGACCCAGAGAGGTTGGCTGTTTTGAGTACCCTCGTTGCATTTGTCTTGTCATTCTTTCTGTGTTCTAAATGGGATGAGCAACTTGAGGAGGGCCAGATGGGAAAATGCTGGTTGCTATAAACATGCTGCAGTGGCTTATGGTAGAATTAAACTTCAAAACCAGGGTAAGGAAAATGCTTTGCCTAACCACATGAGCCAAGAGTTGTGTAGGACAAAGAGACAGGTCCTTCTGCCTGGGGTGAGCCTGGAGACAGCCCTCAGCATCACCCCAAGCCTCTCCGGTGAGCAAGAAGCTGCACATGGGGTAGGTTCCCTCCATTGGGAAGGGAGAGCCCTGTTCTGGCAGGAATGAATGCCAGTGCCAGACAGAGCAAAGGCAGAGCAGGTAAAGCATGGCAGGGCAGGGCAAGCCTCCAGAGAAAATTGCCCAGCGGGGTCCACAGCCTCAGAGTTTGCTCCATCTGTTTGTGAAACAGTGCAGACACATCCCGATAACTTTTTGTGGCCTGCCCCTGGTGCTTTCCACCCCTCATTCACACACCAGTCCCCTGCAGCAACAGACACCGGGAAGGAAAATCCACTGTGAAGCCACCAAGGAGTCAAGAGAAGGAACCGCTTCAAACCTGCCTCCTCATCTCTCCAGCCTGTGCCCTGTGGATCCCCATCTCTGGGGAGCGATGCTTTACCCCCACACCTTCAAAAGCACCTTCTTTCCCCACCTGTTGTGGCTGGAACACAGTGTAAACATAATTATGTTTATTGCTTGTTCAGAAAGAAATAATAGCTCCGAAGTGCTAGCTATCCAATTTGTTTCTGCAGATACCCTTAACAATAATTAATCATATGTATTAACATGGGGTCAAGAAACCTGTCAAAACTGGAGCTCTTGAGCAGTAAACAGAGCTCCTGCAATTAGCAGTCCCCGCTCTGAAAATGCTTGGATTGATTCATTGTTCTTTCTAACACCTCAGAAAGTCAGGGAAGTAATAAATCATGAAAATATAGACAAGGCACTCAGCAAACTATGATGAAGACACTTCATCAGCTGCCTGCAGCTCTGTGTCAGTGAGTTTGCACTGGAGTCAACACTGAGCTGGTTGTGGGACGGCTGTAACCACCAAGAACTCACCAATGCTGCAATAAACTCAGAAATTCTGTGCCCTCTTCTAGATAAAAAGTAGGGGATTCCTTAACAGCTTTTAATTCAACTGCTGCCAAGCTGATGCCACCCCTTAATATAAAGATACAGGATATTTTAGTGCACAGATTTTAATTGGAATAGTAGGATTTTCTCTGCAAATCCCATAAGGCTGGGTAGACGGAGGGGAAAAGAGTGAAGCTGCATTTGCTGGTCAGGAAAGGCTTCTTCCATCTCTCCATGAGCTCAGGATGTCAGAGCACAAGACACCCGTCTCTCCAGGACCCTGGATGTGCTTTGTTAAAGCAGCTCCTTGCAACTTGCAAAAAAAGAAAGAAGAAAAAAAAAAGGAATAAAGGAAAAAAGGACAAGAGTGGCAGAAGAGGAACAGTTCCTCCAAACTTTGAAGCTGGTGTTATCTATTAGAAACAACAAAAGGAACTCAAAGCTGGGAGATGGAAAGCAGCAAAATGTATGAAAGCAAATTACCTGAATGGGGCTCTCAGAAGTGCTGGTGATGTTTCATTCTCCCTATTGGCTCTGTTTCTCTCTGAGCAAAAAAGGAGAGCATGCTTTAAAGAGCAGCATTGTCTCAGTAGTCTCTGCTTGGCATTATTAACAGTGGTTGTGTTCTGCAATTGTGATGTTGGTCTAAAAATCACCAGAAAGTCACAGCCCACATGACTTGAAATAGGAAGGTGGTATGTGTTTTTTTAAAATTTTGTAATACCAAGAAAAAAAAAGATTGTTTTTATTCTTTAAAAGTTCCTTGTAGTTGTAAGAGGCAGTTACTTCTCCTGACTCCTTGATGATTTCACGGAGGCTTTTCTGGCTGGGTTGAAGAAGTCAAGAGAGACATTCACTATGAGGAACCTTCACTTGGCCTGGCCACTTGAGATCAGCCTCCTTTCCATGGGAAAAGTTTGGCTGGGATATGAGATTTCAGATGCAGGAACTTGAGCTACAGCAAGCAAAAATGTCCATTCTTTGGGGAAAGATTTTGCTTTAGAAGGTGTTCAATTGATGATTGATAGGTAAATGTGGTGCACAGCCTTTTTACTGTTCCCACAAGCAAAATCTAAGAAATTTGGTGTACCGGGACAGGGAAAAGCAGAGAGCATCTCCTCACTGGGTACCCGGAAGAAGCAGGAAAAGGCAAAACCAGGGATGCAAATCAGCTCCTGTTGCATGGAGGAGGAAAAAATATTCTACAAGGACAGGCTGGCACCAGAATGATGAACTGACAGAAGAACCACAGCACAAAGGATGCTACTTCCTAAAAAAAGAAGACACTGCTGCACTGATTCCTGGTCCAACTTTGTAAAATTTACACTCTAAAGGGAACTGAGGGAGAGGGATGTCTGCCTGGAGGAAAATGAGGGACATCAGAAGATGCAAGGACCTGGCAGTGAAAATGCTGCTTAACTAGGAGGTATAAGTTAAAGAATTTTTGCTTTTTAGGGCAACAGAAAAACTACATGGCTTGGAAGAGCTCCAATTCTGCAGAAGACAAGGCTGTCTGGAGTGGCAAGGAGAAGTTTCAATTAACAGAAATGTCTGAAAAGAAGGGACCACCAAACCCTCAGACTGTTCAAACTCTTGGTGTTGGCACATATAATAGAGACAGACTATGCTGTGCAGAAATTCCTAAATTGATTATGTATCAAGATTAAAAGCCCAGGTAATAAATGCAAGGAATAGAAATTACCTGTTCAGAACCATGCATTAGAACTAGCTGATATTAATGAAACCTAATAGGATGACACATGACAGGAATGTTGATTAAGTTGTTTATAATCTCTTTAGAAAAGATCAACTGGGCAAAAGGGGAATAAAACTGGCTCACACTGTAAAATGTTCACGCTGGCAACTATGAAGTTAGTGAGCTGGAATATTTATTCATCCACTAGACCTAAGAAGTAAAGCTTGTGGCGTCCCTCCAGGTGTTACACGCTCCACACCATTACATTCGATTGAATTTTAAAATCATGAAATATCCTGGCTTAGAAGGCACTTGCAGGGATCACCAAAGTTGTCTCTGCCCTCAAGGGAGTCGACATCTCCTCCCAGTTTAGTGCCAGTGGCAAAATTACTGAATATTCCTTGGAGTCCTCTGTCCAGGTCATTAAGGAGGATGTTGAAGAGCACAGGGCCGAGGATGGAGCCCTGTGGGACCCCAGAAGTGCCCAGTGCCAGCCTGTTGTCCCCCCAGCCGCTGCCACCCTTTGTGCCCGACTCGTGAGCCAGTTGCTCACCCACCACATGATGTGTTCATCAAGCTGTGTTTATCCAGCAGTGAAAACTTTGCTAAAGTCCAAAAAGTTTACATTAACCAGCTTCCCTTGATCAGCTATGTGGACTGCCTTTTCATAAAAGGAATTTAAGCTGATCTTTATAAGTCATTCCTAGGGAGGAAGACTACTCCTTAAACACGTATCCATATTGTTTGCAGCATACCTCACGCTTGTCATTGTGAGGCGGCTTGATCTGAATGGTAAAAAGTGGAAATTTCAGAATTTCTGAAGTGCCCAGATGGCAGTTTTCTGACAGAAAGGCTACTTCCAGCAGGGAGATCTACATCATGTCTCATCTTGGCGGACAAGGAGAACTCGTTCACAGAACGAGGGTGCTGAAGCAGCTTGAGGTATCAGCAGAACAACTTTGGTCACATCCACTGTGTGAACATAAAATAAGGAGATAGACCACGTCAGATAAACTCTTTGTCTTTCAAAAGGAAAATTTCACAAAGCCAGATACTAGCACAACAGCAAGGAGAAAAAACATTTAGGCAGGAAAATATAGATGGTATTTGCAAACTGTTAATCGAGTTTGCCAAAGAACAGTCCCAGAATAAAGAAAGACTCACATTGGTTTAAAAAAACACCCCTCACCCTGGCTGTGAGGGTAAATAAATGATGTCCGAAAAGAGAAATTTGTGTTAAAAAGGAAGAGGCAAAACAAACACACAAAAGGGTTGTCAGTGACTTAAAACAGGAATGATAAGAATACAAAAGCAAATGGAAATCTGGGAGGCATTGTTAAAACGGTGGAATTTTAAGCTACCTTTGCTATCGCAGGCAAAATAGCCTGTGGTGGTAGTGGGGATGTTGCACACAGTTACTTTTAAGCCTAGCAGTCCTGAAAGGGTGTGTTAAATGGCAATTACAAAATTCCTTGATTCAGAATTGTATCTGAAAAGGTAGGTTTTTTTAAACTTCTAATAATGAATGAATTTTCAGACACATTAGGATATGAGAGAAGTCTCAACAGGCCAGAGAAGGCTGAAATTGTGCCAATATCTTAAAAAGGGAGAGAGAATGGCCAAAGTGAGAGAGCATTACCTAGACTTTGATCCCTGGTAAAAAAAAAAAGCAGTGATGGGATTGATTGTGCAATAAAGTAATAAAGAATTATAAGAATTAAAAGAGGCTAGTAAAATTAAATGCTAATCAAGGTGGGTTTAAGGTAAATGGATCTTCTCAAACTAATTTGATACCTTTTTATGAGATTACAAATTTGGATGACAAATGACATAGTATTAAGGTAATAGACTTGGTAATAGACTTCTGTAAAGCACATGACTTGGCACCTCTGTCTAGTATTTTGAGGAGGAAGCAGGAATGATATAATTTCGACATGGCACACAATAAATGAATTAAAACCCACCAAACGATGCAATTAAATAAGGAATCATCTTTAAGAGGCTATGTGTTTTGCAGGGTCATCCATGGAAGTACACGCTACATCTTCATCAGGAAACCTGCCTCCCCCACCCCTAAAAGTGAAACTTCAAAGATGAACCAAGTGTTGGACTGCAGGAAGTAGTGAATGGGATGTGTCACTGGTACTCTCTGGTCTAGAGTTTTTTTAGAAAATTAGGTACAACACATCAGTCCTATATTTCAGTATGGTCATGCATAAAGCTGTATCCCTAAACACAAGGACAGGGGGTGACTTTGCCTCAGGGAGAAGAGCTCTAAAAAAAGAGGACTTGGATGTGTGTGTGGCTGGCATAAAGCGCCTGGTGTGCCCAGGTAGTTCTGCAGCCAGAAGAGCAAATGCAGCAATGTCTGGGCAAAGCTGGCAGGGGGAGGATGCACGTCCTCTCCCTCTGGCAACCCTGTGGCTGAGACTTGAAAATGTCCCAGTTCAGACATCCCTGAATTGATCTGAATATGAGAAGCTGAAATTGACTCCAGGAAAACCTGTGGAAATGGGGAAAGGCCTGGAAAATTTGCCCTAGGAGGTGAAAATCTGGGAAGCTCACTCTGTCTTGCTGAAAAGAGGTGAGGTTCAAGTTGATTTTGTCGTGACCTTTCTGTAACTGCAGGGTGCACCAGCTGGAAGCCTCACAGAGGCAAATTCATATCAGAAACAAGATCATCATCTTAAAAATGTATGTATTCATATGTATGTATATGGTACTTCCTTTACAAAGAGAGTAATTAGCCACCAAAACAACCTTTGAATGATTGTGCTTATTCTTTGCAACGGGTAATTTTAAAATCAAGGTCTGATGTGTATCTTCAGACAGAAAATAATTATGGGAGTCCCATTCATTAACAATTAACAAGCAAACAAACATCGATGTGAATCCTTTCGACTCAAGTTATTGTGATTTGGATCAGGCCCTGCCGTAGCTGTGGGAAATACTGGAAAATGACCAGTGGCCAGGGTGCTTCAGACTCCCTGGCACTGTGCAAACCTCTGCAACCAAGGAAAATGCTCCTTTACCTAGGCATGTCATTTCACACCCTGGCAAGCAATTAAAATGCAAATTAAAAATGTTAATTAGAACTGTTTCAACATCTATTCTAATGCACAAGATGGGAATTCTTTACAGTGTACAGAGAAAGATGCATTGTTCCTTAGGTGAAACCCTCCTGCCACTCTTGCTCTGGGGTGAGTAGAAAGAGCTGCTTTTTTTTTTTTTTTAACTTTCAGGAGGGAAAAAAAAAAGAAAAATAAAAGAAAACAGAGTGCTGAGATCTGATCCTGATCTCAAATGCTGGCATAAATCTACCAAAGCCAGAGGAGCGGTTCTTGATTTAAAGAGGTCAGAATCAAGCCCTGTAAAATTACTTACACTGAAAGGAGGTGCGAAAGGCTATCTACCCCACAACGAAACATTTGTGTAAGAACTATTTTAGTGTTTTCCCCCGTCCCCCTTTTAAATCACAACCAGTTTTGGTCTGGTGACAAAGACAGACTCTAGCTAACCCAGGGCACTGGAGGCTCCCTTGTTTCGGTGGGGATTTGGGAGCGAAGGAGTAGCTGTGCCAGGGCGCTCAGCCCCCATAGCTCTGCCTGCACCGCCCCGCAGCCCCTTTTTGCACTGACAGCAGCTCTGTGAGTGCACACCAGCCGCTCTCCTTTCCGCGTTAAATATCTAGTTGCTTGTCCCATTAAGGTTCATCCCAATATGCCCTGATATCTAAGACAACTTTCTTCCCTTTCCTACTTAAAATCTACCTACATCAAAGATGAAATCTGGATGCTCCCAGAGCTGTGATGAGGTTGTTTTTACAGCTATTTGAGCAGCATGTTATACCTGCTTATTTGAAGATGATGATATTTGTATTGTTGCTAAGGATTCATGCCAAGCATAATTTTGGGGCGTTGTGAAGATATCATATTTACATATTTTAAGTATTGATATAATACAAAATTCTCTTTATGACTCTTTTCACAGCCTAATAATGCTCTTTCCACTGCATGACAGCCTTTAGCATAGAAAAATTCAGAACCAGAAGAAAATAATTTTTTAGAAAAAGGATCTTTTTTAAATCTGACTTTCATTTTCATGTTTGGAGCATCCCTTACTGCTTGTGACCTGCTGCATATCATTCTGATAAAAACAGTAATTGCACAGAGATGCAGAAACTTCACATCGTAATGTCTTAATCAAACAAATGACTGCATTTGGAGGAAGTTTGGGTTTTTTTTTTCCTCAAGCACACTCTATTTCTAGCCTTGCAGGCTCCATGCCAGTTGTCCATGTAGAAGATGGCCCATATGAACGTCTCGCTTCTTTCCTTCCTCTCCAGCCCCTTTGCCCAGCCTCAGCCCTCTCTCTGCCCTTCCCTTCTTCTTCATCCTTTGAGCACAGAGAGACTATTTCTGCTTCTGCAGGCTCCTCGCCAAGCCCCGCACTACAAATAGCTGCTACAGCGTCTACAAACCCCTTTTTCCTTCCCTCCTCTGATTCTCTTCCTTCCCCTCTCTGGCTTCCTTATGCTTCTAGCAAAGAGCTTTCTGTCCTCCTCCAAAAGGTCTCTCCTGGAGAGACACTTGCACTTTTATATAGTCAGTTTTTATGTAAAAATCACTTTCTGTGCAATATTTATTGTATTTTGACTACCTGGAAGGTCTGTGGTGCTTGGCTGATGTGGGTTTTCTTGCAGTGCAGTGTCACAGTGGCTGGTGCTGGTGGTGATTTCACATAATAATGTCTGAATCAAACAAATGACTGCACTTGGAGGAGGTCTGATTTTTTATTTTTTTTTCCTGGAGCACATCGTATTTCTCCATGCCAGTTGTCCATGTAGAAGATGGCCCATATGAATTTCATGGTGGAAGCATAGGGGTTCTCTCCAGCCCCTCCTGGCTGCATGGCTGACCTTTGGACAGCAGCAGTAGCTGCCAAAAACCCCCCAATTCCTCTTCTATTACAGAGCTTATCCACCCAGCAATTTGCAATTTTTATATGAAAAATTGCCTTGGTTATCTCAAAATGCTGGCAATTCAAATTCAGTTTGTTGGGTTTTCGCTGGGTTTGGGTTTTTTTTTGTTTGTTTTTTTTTGAGGTTGTATAAACAGTTGGTAAGTGACATTCCTGCCTTTAAGAACTCAGTAAGAAAACCCAGCATGATTTGATTTGTTTGTACAGCAAAAAGATTGTTCTTTAATCCCTTTGGAGTTGCTGGATTTGATACTCCTGCCAGCCGAACTAATGAAAAATCCTGTAGCAGAATGTGTGTGGAAGCTCAGTCACATCCATCCCCTTGCTGAATTGCCTGTCCTGAAGGTGGGGGTGGCTTGGAAATGGCAGAGCAAGGGACAAAACCCCTGCATCCCTTCGAGGAGATACACTCCGTGCCAGAAACCAGTGCAGGGATTAGTTTTGTATTAATGTATTCTTGCTGTATTTAATACAAAATTAAACACAGTTATCAAACAGGAAGTATAGGAGGTTTGGGGAAAAGACAAACCAAAGTCCCACCCAGGCAATAACATCCAATAACCTTAAGTAGGTTGTTTTTTCTCCTTGGTTATATGCACTATTGTAAAAATAATTCATGTAATATTTGTGTTAATCTCAGGTATCGAAGTAGCAATTAACTGTTTAATTTATATGAATGCTTAATTCACTGTATAAATTGCATGGAATAATAACAGAAACTGTTTTCTATTAATGGAACTAGGAATTTTTGTAATGATCTAGTGTGGGAGAACATCCCTAAATAACAGCAGTTTCAGTCTCCTCTGGTAATCAACTATCTAAGCAGAAATTTCAGGTACTTACAGATAGGCATCAATTTTGAAAAAAAGTCTAGCAAGCATTTTTAATGCTTATTTTCCAAATATACCCAATTCCAAATGTATTTATTTTATAGTAGAGTACAAATTACACAGATCTTACAAGCTAAAACAGAAAGAATACAAAACATCCAACCTTAGACCTCCCCAAAGCTTTTTACTTAAAATCTTCACAGCATTTCCTGAAAAGTCCCAAATGAAAAGAAGCATTTTCCCAGAAAAAAAAAATCCATGTGTTAAAATGTTCTGCATTGAGAACCTTTCATATTTATGCAATGGTTCATACATTCACTAGAAATAATATGAAAAACAAGATTACATTCCTCTACCCTTCCCCATTCCAAAGACTTTCCTTGAGATGTAAATATATATTTATATATGTGTGTGTTTGTACACCTACAATTTGCTCAATTTCCCCCCCCCCCCCCATAATCTCTGTTGACTTCTCTTTGCATATCACTCAGGAGAAAGAAAGATTCCAAATCAGAGCAGGTGACAAGGACAGGGCTCTTTGACATTCTGATGAAAACTGATTCAGGAATCAGACAGGGAAATATTTATCCAGCAATTCTTCAGAGTGGGTAAGTGTTTAATTTTTGATGTAATCCCAGGAAGCAGGCTCTGATGATCATGTTATCCTTTAATTACTGCGAGAGTTCAATGGTCAAACAATTATCTTTTCCTTGCCAAGATCTAAGTACCTCACAAGATATTCAAAAATATTTCCTTTTAGAACTGGTAATCTAACCTGAGATTTTACCTGCAATTACTGTTTATTGCATAAATAGATAGATAGATAGACAGATAGTATCCTTACAAAGTAAACCTCATGGCTTCTGTGTAAGTCATTCCAAATAGCTTTTAATTTGATCTCTCTGTGTAACTTTTAATCTGTGCAGTAAGAAATAGAGGAACCTTGCCACTGAGCTCTGTAAAGTCGCATTTCCACAAATTCCTATTAAACTCTGCTTTTGCCAATACCTTTGGTGGTTTCTTAAAGCAGACACGCACTCATCTGCAACCCAGGGAAAGGTGTGGTATCCACACATGTCTGACATCTGCTCAGATTTCAGTGGCTGGTCCATATAAACAAATCCTGAAGAATACACATATGGCACTGCAAGTGGAGGAAAAAATGCACTGACAAATAAGATTTTTTTTTTTTATATTGAAGGCAAATGTGTTAGAAGTAATACAATTGGAAAATGACAGATGAGAAAATTCAATAGCATGTTTTGTAAGCCTTTTTACTCAAGTTAAGAGTGTGTCATTAATAAAATGTATAAAATTTAAAAATAATTTTCTTGAATTACTTTTGGAGACGTCTTAGGAAACATTATTTTGACAATGTTAATTGTTGTCTTTTTCTTTTTTGATAAATGGATTATGCAAAATTAATTCCCTCACTGTGTAGATTTAATCCACAACACAGGACCATTGTCAGAATTTAAAACTATTTTGAGTTTTCTAATGAATAGATACAAAAAAACCCATACTCAATTAATTTATTAGTTTGAAATTATAAATCAGTCACTGTCTTTATCTACAGTTTCCTGCATTTGGCCAAATCTTACTGTAAGAATGCCCAGAGAAAATAATTATAGGATATTTTTGAAGACAAAGTTTTATCACAGTGTTCTAAGACATTCAGTAACTTCCATTATGTTGGTGCTTTACTCACGAAGAACTTACAAAACACAGAGACAACTTAAAAACTTATTCCAGTGCTTTGAGTGAGCAAGAAGTAAAACCATTGGTTTATCTGCTAAAATTTCCTTAAAAAACAAATTGATGATCCGGGTCCACTCTTAATTTCCCCAGAATATTAGAAAATCAAGCTTTCCTTTATTATCTCTTACTCTTTCCATGCTAATACTGTTTCTCTGGGATGCATATATGAACACCTGCGTGTGCAGGGCTTGTCCACTTTCCCCTGGGAGTGGGCAGCACCCATGTGCAGAGAAGTTAATTTACAAGAAGTACATGTTCAAAAGGCTTTCACTGCTGTCTGGAGCTGAGGAGGGGAACTCTCTTCCTCTCCATCCTCCTTCTGAGAAACATGAGAAATTATTGAATCACTCAAACCATGCAAAGCCCCATATATAAACCACAGTGCCCATGATGCAATTTTAATTTTAACTTTCAGTTTCCATGGGACATGGAAATGCTCAGCCTGTAAAGGCGGCTGCATAAGTGAGAACCCAACTGGAACAGGGTTCATCTGCTTCACCTGATGCTCAAACACTGGTGCATGCGTCCTACATCTTGCAGATATTTCACCTGGTACATTCTTCAGCATTTCAGCAGTTTTAGATATTCTCAGGGCCCTGGCATGGAAGAATATATTTCACTAATTTCTGAGGGTTACTTCTGGGTTTAGATACACTCAGGAATTTAAACCTGGCAACAGGCCAGTGACCCAAGGTGTCCTTGTGTACCCATGATAGTTGTCACTAGTTTTCCAGCAAACTCAGCTTAGTCTGCTCCTTTCCCTGATCACAACTCAGCATCAGAAATCGCTAATGGCTTCTTGCAGATAGAACAGACACAAATAGCTGTGAGTAGAAGAAGGCAGTAGAAAGCTAATTTCCCTGTTTCAGTAAATTAAGTTACCTAGGAGATAAAGGGATCTGTACCTCCACAAATCATTGCTATCTTGTCAAACAGCAGATTCATACCTGTCTGGTAGGATTTTGGAATCAGAAATTGCTTCTTGATCTAGATCCACGAAGATTAATGTCAATTTTGTGCCTGCTGGGTTTTTTTGGATATTTTTTTGCCTAGCTTATGTCATGTTAGAAAGCTTGAATTGAAAGCTGTTGCCATTGCTTTAACTACAAATTGTAATCATAACATCTTGGAGGATCATGATGAGAAACAAGTAATGGCAAAGGAGTCTGAATTTCACTCCTTGTCCCCTGAGCGTGGTCAGTGTCCAAGCAATCAAAAAACTGCAGTGATAATCAGAGAGTGAAGCTGATCCAGCCACAGACAGAACTTGCTCCCCAGCCTTCTAAGAGGACTGGGCAGGGACCCAGAACATTTCACACTTTCACCAGTCCTAAAGAAGGTTTAAAAGATCATTTCAGTGACTGGATAATGGAGCAGGTTTGTATCTACCAGGCACCAAAGTGGCTTCCAGCAGCTCCAGAGAAAGAGGAAGCTTTGAAGCTGCATCATTGTGGCTTTTTGCAGCCAAGCATTTGCTTACTGCATTTCAACATCCTGCCTGCTGGTAGATCAGTGGTTTGAAGGAGGAATGGTACCAAGGGATGTCCTAATACGCACAGCATTCAGGGCCCCACGCTATTTTTTTTTTTTAATTGCAATTGAATAGCAAATATTCAGAATTACTCCTAAAGAGAGAGTGATTATTATTCCTAGTTTATTAAAAATGTTAGAGATCGTGCAATTAGTAAAGTTAAGCAAAAAACAAAGTTCCTATGGAGCTAGATGGAGAATGATGGATATTCAGAATACATGAGTGTGTATTTGCTGCTTGAGGAGATATAAAGTACCTGAATATTTGCAGAGGATACAGATTCCTAGCCTAGTAGAAAATCATGAACATTTTCAGTCAGGAAGGTTAGGTTAGACAGCTCTAATTTTCTGACTATTATTTGATAAATGCAACTGACTTGTCTGAAGTCTGTGCTACTGAATGATCTGTACAATTTTATCATAGAATTAAAAATTTTTCTTCATTGGTGTCCAGCAGTGCAGCATTGTAGACTGAATTGCCTTGTGGTCCAGGACTTGGCCAACAAAGCTGGATGAAAATGACTGGCATTTACTGACAGCATCATGAACACAACTGGGCAGAACCGTAACACAGAATGAAAAGATGCTGGATTGTAATAATGCCTTCGTCTGTGACTGGCTGCTGAGTACTTGTTTACAAATTATTGCAAGATTCTGTTTACACAAGATTATTTTAACCTATAACATTTTGATATTCTTGGGAAGTGCAGATGGTATATTTACTTAATCACTGTCAAAGCCCTAACTTTTTATTATTTTAAACTGATTCTGAAGTCAGTGTTACTTCTGCTCAGCGTTTTCGCATGTGTTATGCTTGCCTTGTTTCAACTCTTTTTCACTCATTTTTAATTCTCCTCAGTGTTCATTTATCAGAGTGAAGTTTTTCTTAAAAGTGACTGAATGCACAGGCCAATGGTGGGAGTGGGAATGTATCTAAGAAAAAAACCCACCCCTTTCTACACCTTTTCCTGTGTGAAAAGTTTTTGAACCTTTCTATGGTTCCAGTGCTGGGGTTCATTTTCCCCAGGACATGTTGTGACCTGATGTTTTAACCTGGCTCCATGTAAACTTATTACATCACTGTACTCTGAACTGCAAAATTAATTCCAAAACTTCAACGCTGGAGTGATGAGTAAGAGACTTTTCCTGAAGTCAGCAAGCTCCAGTCCTCTGGCAGGCTCTGGATCTGATCTACCACCTGCTTCTTTTTTTTTTTCAAAAATATGTCTCCATCTCAGCTTCTTCTTACACTCTCCCGGTATTTATTATTGTAATTGGGTGCCAGCTGTACATGTCAGTGGAGTCGTCACAGGCAAAGGAATGAGTGGGTACACAAATAATGCAGTTTCCAACCCAAAGTACTGAGTACCCCTGTGGACTGAATGGAGGGAGAAAGCAATTTATGGTGACTGCAGCTTGGGTTATTTTCATTGCTCAGAGCCTGGATGCTTCCATGAAGCCTTAGGCTGTTTATTCTCTCAAGCTTTTGAGAAAGAGAAGGAATTGTGCCTGCCACCAAAAGAAAAGGCGTTTATCTGGGCTTTTTATGATTCCTTTTGATGTGTATCTGTATACTTAGGTGGAACGGACTGAGAAATCTATGAGGAAATGTAATTCAGAGTATTACCTTAACATAAATGTGCTCAGACATGGATTGAGACCTTCATTATTTTTTTTCTGAATAGAATAAATTACAAAAAATAATATTTGAAACGGCTGCGTAGGGTCTTAAATATTATTGCTTTATTGTCTCCAGAATATTGGGCTGGAATTTCACAGTATCGAATTTGTGTATAAAGGAAACCTTATGTAAGATAATGAGGTACTTTGAGGCAAAACTTAATGGCTTTACCTTACTCTCCCTACTGGTAGTGAATACTTGATAATTCCTAATGATGCTTTCTTCATACCTTCATAGCAATATGTTCATTGCACATCTAAAAACAGTTTGGTAATGTAATTCCTCTATAAAATGCTGCTACTAACCATATCTAAACTAATTAGGCACAGTCAGAAACAGCCTACAAATGTAGCGTGCTCGCTGAATGAGCAGATTTGGAATTTGGCACTGTTCCTGCTACATAACTCGATTGGGATGCTATTACTGACGCCTTCCTTTCTGGGCCACGAGAGCCAGATTTCTGGGTCTCCTCTGATCTCCTGTGCCCCGGGGCGGTGCTGTGGGCAGAGGGGAGCAGCTTGTGTGGAGCTGGGGCTCCTTTGCTCTTCCTCACAGCTCAGGGAGCAGCTGGGTGTGCCAGGGAGAGCTGCGAGGGCACAGCCTGGCCTGACCAGTCCTGGCTGCTTGATTTTTTAGTGACCACCAGAAGCAGTGTGAGAGCCTCCTCTGCGCTTTTCTTAGCGTTCTGGATGTGCAACAGAGGCAAAACTTGCTGAAAGTCAGGGCCAGCCTGATATACATCCCATGCACTTTTGATTTCTAGCTTGATTTTTATTTCAACGAAAGCTCTTGATCCACTAGCTCCTGTGTTTTCCCAAGTTTTAGCAAATGTGGCCAATTTACCATGGAACCTTGATACACAGAGCATGATCCCAAGTGGTTAAATGATCCAGTTGAAGGATTTACCAAATAAATACTAAGCAATTGGTATCATGGGATTAAATAATAAGAGGAAGGAAAGTCTTTGCATAAAGTGACTATAAAAACAGGTCATGAATGATCCTGTTAGTACAGCAGAAACTTTTAAAAAAATTGTCCTGATTTTTATAATCTTTGTACTTAACAGCTTTTGCGTCTTCTGTATAATCACCCTCTGTAGCAGCGAGCTTTCCTGTGGTTTTCACAAGATGCAACTCTGAAGGAAGTCACAGCATGCAATTCTTCCAGTTTTCTTCAGATTTCATTTTGCTGTTATTTGGTTAGATTTCCTCTTTGCTTAAGTACAAACTGAACTCCTCCACTGTGTGTGAAATGCAAAGAATTTTTATTTTGTCATTCTTAAAAAATAGCCATTCATTGTGCCCTGTTCACAAGTTTTATCAGGGATTTGCTGACAGGTCATCAGTTGGAGTGTGTTATGCAGATTTTAAGTACCCATGAGCAGATCCACACACTCCTTTTTCCTGGAGTGGCCGATTCCAAGTAGGAATGAGGATGTATTGCACACAAGGATATTCTGCTCTGCAGTAGAGGGGTGGCACCTGGACCAGTCATGCAGTGGATGCCACTTGCTGGAGGCACA
Organism: Pardalotus punctatus; assembly: GCA_013400915.1. Taxonomy (NCBI): domain Eukaryota; kingdom Metazoa; phylum Chordata; class Aves; order Passeriformes; family Pardalotidae; genus Pardalotus; species Pardalotus punctatus. The sequence continues at coordinate 403,388 of VZTX01021515.1, read as the reverse complement.
ACTTTCCTGCGGCTGGGACACTGGAAAGGAAATGGAGTGCGTCTGAGAATGAATAAAAAGCACTTTCCAGATGCTAACAAACCTAGGAAACCTGATACCAGGATCTGTCCCAACTTACTGACATCCTCTTTGCACACACTCCTGCCTCCCCAGGAATGCTGGCTGTTCATTTTTAACCTATTTGCTGTTGTTTCACACTTAGGGGCAGGTGCAGAACAAGGTGCAGTCTGAGCAGGACTGGATGCTGGTATCTAAAACCAAGAAGTAATGTTTGTTGTTGTTGTTTCGTTGGGTTTTGCCTTTTTTTTTTTCCTTTCCTTCTTTTGAGTTTTAGTGGTTGTGCAGACAAACCATCAGGTGACAAATCCAGTTTCTGCTCTTCCAGAGCTGAGATTAATGGACCACTGTCAGAGACTGGAGGAGATTGATGCCTTGAGACATTTTGGGATGCACTTGTGAGGGGGAAGGGCAGGTGAGGCCACTCCCTGCTCCACATCCCACACCCCTAGAGCCAAAATCCCAGCCCAGCAGTGGTGTCAGGCATGGGCATCCTGGAGGAAATGCTTCATGCTCCCCCTCTGGAGCCCAGCTCCTGAGTGGCCAAACGACCAGCAGTCCCACCTGGGGGAAGGGCCCACAAAGGCCAAGGGATATTTTAGGCTGAACACGAGGCAATCACGTTTGTCTAGACCCTACCTTCCTCTTGGATTTTCTATCTGAACACCACTGGAGCCAAGAACTGGTGGCTACATATGTGCTTTTCTATACCTTTCCTCCTTATTCTTTTTCTAATTCCATCTTCTAGGAATTTTTTGAGTAACTTAACATCAAACAGGCTTAAAGTTTGCTAAGTTGAAGGGACCAAGTTAATGCTGTGAGAAGTGTTTTGTGTAGACTGGACATTGTACTAAATCTTTTGCCAAAATTCCCTGTTTGTGTCCAAAGTTTGCCAGTAAACTTTTCCTTTGTTGTGACCTCTTGAGAATATCTTGTCAGTGCTGCTGGTGCAGACTTGCTGAGGTCTCACAAACATTTCCATGGAATGAGTGCTGCGGGAACATTTGTCCTGATCAACTTTTGGGCTGGCTGAGGGTCTTTCCAACAGCCCCAAGTCAGGGGACACTTGAGTTTTCTTCCTATTGTCTTACACTGCCCAATCTAGCATTTACAAACAGTAACAAGGAACTTTCTGATGCTTTCTCTGAAGTTTGGATCAAAGCACAAAGGATGCATGCAGGTAATTGTCTGGGCTTCTCAAGGAAGAACCTATAGTTAATGCAATAATAGAGCTCACAATGGGCCAATGTTTAGATTTACCAGCCCTGACAATTTGTTTGCATCTTTAATTCGTTCAATCTGTTATTTCTTTTTCAGTAGCTAAACATTTCCATGTAGAACTAGTCAGAAAATTCAAACACGTTCCAGGCAATGAAAAATTCTAAATATTTTATTTTTCTGTAGTAGGTTTGGTTGTGCTAAAGAACATGGGTGCAGCTCTGCAAGAGGAATATTTTTTTTTTTTTCCGCTGGAACAATTTCTCTACTTTTCAATGAATCCTAGCACTAGGCTGAGGCCAGAGTGGCAGCGAACAGAACGAAAGCACATTTTTAATAGGATCTATAAGTATTGATTGCCTTCATGGCAAGTCTACCGGTTAAACTCTCAGGCACTAACAGCTGTAATTTGGCATCCACCAGAAAGTGGGAAAATCCACCAGAGTATTTTAGGACAGGCCAGCAAAAACACCCAGTAGAAAATCTCATCTGCCACTCCTGCCTAGCTTTGTTAGATGACCACAGATAAGCTGTCTACATTTTTATGCTGCTTTTGCAGATGTGAGGCCTTTGTAATTTGGGGTTGTTTTATTTGTTCTCAGAAACCTGATTATGCTTAAATGCAGAAATTTTATTTGTGTACAAAGGATATGAAAAAAGGCATATCAAAAAGAAAGAGAGAGGATGCTTTGGAATAGAAAGAATCCTAGGGCCCATACTAGTAGAAAAAAAATAAATAAATCATGGTTTCTCTGCTGAAGCTTGCACGAGACTGGGAGAACAAGGAAAAAATGAAAACGCAGGACATTTTTAAATTGGACCGGGCCCTTAGTGTGCTGTTTAAACTAGTAAACCCTGTGATTAGACACAGTGATTGAGCTGCAATACAGAAGAATAACGCTTTAACATGAGATGTAAATCAAACACATGCTGCACTCCCATCCTGGCTAAGCACCACTGAGGGGGATTTCTCATGCCATCGGGTGCATCTGAGTGACGCCACCATCTCAGAAGTTCCATCAAAGTTCCTCAGTTGCTGTATTTACACCAACAAATTATTTCAGCCCGACAGCTAAAATAAATCAGAAAAATGGAATATGAAAAACCTTTGCAGCCTTTAGGATCATATATAGGGTATGCCCAAGAGCCCTATCTTTACGGAAGACCTGGGCGCTCTTGCTCCTGCTGGCCTGGCACCTTCTGGGCCATGTATGGAATCCTGAGGCTGAGGCTGGGCTCATTTCCCACCGAGCAGTGCTTTATTCCACAAGCACTGAATAAAATGGGATGACTCATGATATAAGCTACTAATCAAAGCAAAGATTATCACAGCCTGCCCTTAAATGAGCTGCACTCACTTTGTGGCTGTTTCAAGAGTCGTCAGTATGTCTTTTTAGGGTCTTCATTATTGATTTCTAATATAGATCTAATTGGGAACCTCAGATTGCTTCTGATTTGATCTTTTTCGGCAGAGACTGAAGCCCTAAAGGAAACTAGTCCCCTCTTTGATGCATGTGCCAAGTTGCAGTCAAACTTCAAAGGGCAAAGGATACATTTTGAATTTCCTTTCAATTTTCCCCCATTGGCCTGGCTGCTACCACATTATGAATTGCAAACAATTCTATTTTGTGCTTGTCATTGCACTTCACACTTCACATGAGGATCTCAATGTGTATTACAAACTTCAATTAAATAGAACAATACCCTGATGAACTGGGTTAGCTATAATTAGAAACTGTTTCAACCCCAATGTTTAGCATTTTGAGGGACTGCAGATAGTTCAAGTGAGTCAAGGGGGTTCAAGCAGCGAGAAGAAAAGGGCCTGTGATAAAAAAGGGGATGTCATTAGGCAAGATATTAATCAACACCTCACGTGCAGCATGTTTACCCTCCTCAGGCTTTTATGAAAAAGGTCACAGTATCAAATTCAGAAGACCAAGAAACCAAACTTCAGCAAGAAATTCTTCATCTACTGCTTGAGACAGACTCCAGCTGAGCCTTGCTAATGGCAAACAGTACGTGGCCATCATCCAGGAAAGGACAAAAGACTAAGTTTTTTTCATTTTCTCTGAAGTCACCCAGACTATGAGTATCAGTAACACTTCTGTAAGTACTCTGAGCCATGACAACAGCCAGAATGGCAAGGGTTTGGATTAGCAGTGGCAAAACCTCTCTCCAGATTGGAAGGCTCTCCTGGGGCATCTCCATATAGATCTACGTAGGCATATCTTTGAGGGGCCTGTCAAAATCAAAATATCTCTGGAAATACTGGGCTTGAATCTCACTCACACAGAGGCTGGTGCTTATATAAATGAGGCTCCTCAGGCCTGCCTCTAGTTACTATTATGGATGACAGTTTCTATCAAGATTTTTTTCTTCACTTGTCTGAGGTTCTTTTAAGTATAAAATAGCTCCCGTGTCCTTTTGCTTCTTCTCGAGTGTAAAGTAGACAAGATCTAGCCTGGAGGACTCTTCAGCTGGAGACGCCTGCCGCATTGCTTCCCAAAGAGAAAGAAACCAAGAGATTTTCCACAGCTCAGGACGATGTTTGTTCTCCTGCCTGGACAGGTTCAGCCTTCAGCCCACCCTGGCATTTCTGAGGGAGGAGCAAAGAGTGGGACCTCATTGTCATTTTGCTTTCAGCTGGTGTTGAGGCTTCAGGTTCAGCCCATTGCACTTGGTAGCTCACCAGAAGCATGGCCATTAGGGTGAGAGCACACAGGCCGTTTTAGGGGGTTTTGTGCTATTTTCAAGGTGGGGGGGGAAAGGAAAATATTTTTAGTTTGTTTTCCGTGCTTCCATCTGCAATTCTACACATCCACAGCAGTGCCTGATAACATGGCAGACTGTGCTATCCCTTTGCTGTAATTACAAAGCACTGCTGTCTGCCATTTGTAGTCCAAAATGTTGGAATGAGAACTCAGAGGGTGTTACCTGCAACCAGCAAAATACCCCAACAGTTTTCTGCAGTGCATTCATGTGGATAATTCTGTGGGTTCTGTCTTTCAGTTTGCCGCCCAATGGTTCTGATGCATTCATGAGCAGGAAGGCAGAAGTGCTTTTAAATAAAATCTGAAATCTTTTAGTCAGGGTTCCCTCTGTTTCACCTTAGTCTTGGGAGCAGAAAAAAACACATCGAATCAATGCTGGCAAAGATAAACAAATGTGGGTTTTTTTTCATTTTAAGCTCAGTATGGCTGCCTTTTACAAAAAAAAAGGCCTCTCAGGTTCCCCTGAGATTAGCACTGGGTTAATAAGAGGGTTTGTACTGCCTTGACTTCAGCAACTCATGCTAAATTTAGGGTTATGTGAACTCTTAATGCTAATCTGGTGTAACCTTTAACCAAAAAAAGTAACTTGAGAGGTGGCCAGGAAGTGTCAAATGCTCACCCCTTTCTTTGTCTAAGGGAGGCAGGACAAAATAGCTATTGGGAAAAAGGAATTTGCATTAGCTCCCCATGGAAATACTTTTTATCCCAGGCTTTTTCCTTTTCCCCTATCAAATGCAAGTGGATTCATTTCAGTTGAAGAAAAAGAAACATTTAAAATAGAAAATATACAGATAAGGAGCTAGGGAAAGAGAACTGCTGGGCTTTAAATTCACACCTTCGCTATTAGCAATAGCGTCTCTGTGACTTTGCTTCAGAAACCCTGTGATTATTGTAGTTCATAACCATACTCAGAGATAAGGAAAAAAGTAATCTCACACAAATGCAGCAACAAATGTTCATGGAATGCTAGTCTGAAAACATTTTCATTTCATCCAAATTTTTTAACTGCTTGCCTACACACAGGAGTATGCAAACACATGCCTCTAGCCACAGCCAATTTACCCAGTTGTACGCTTAAATTAACGAGACAAAATAATATAGTTTTCTTACTTCTTCTTCAGTCAGCCCCTGAAAATGTCAGTCACATGCATCCCAGAACTCCTCTCTTGATACTGTAGTATCCTTTGATGAGTAAATACCTTGAAACTCTTATGCAATTGTGTTAAAACCAGCAGTCAGTACTCCTGGTATCTGTGAGAGGATGGCTCTCTCTGACAGCTCCCAAGCAGATTTAGGCAGAATGACTTTTTGCCCTTCCTCAGTCTAGACAAGAAACATACACAGAGAATCACTAATGGATCCACTGAATAAATTATAAATCGTTGCTGTGGCATTTAGCCAGCTGAAGAGAGAAATATCCATGGAGAAGGCGGCTTTTGAGATCCCGCAGGCAGTAAAACCTGCTTCCAGGAATTCTGGCTTGCACCACAAAAGAGAAAAGGGGCTATGCAAGTAGTTAAGGGAAAAAATAGACTATAAGGCTGGTGACAGGCCAACAAAAGCACAGACCTAAAGACTGACTTAAACTAAAAAATTGGTCTAAAAAATTCGGTGATCTTACAAAGAGGGTTATTCTGTTAATGCAGAAAAAAGGGAAGTGAGCGTTAACTAGCCCAAAAAACCCCAAACGTATTCTTCTCATCTGAATAGTCTTTAGCAAGCAGTGGAAATATCTTTGATTGAACACGCACTTCAGTCCTGAGATGAAAGAGAGGGCAATTATGTCCCTTTCCTTTCTAAGTTCAGGTATATTTAGGGCGGTACTTTTTAATCTGATCATCCACAGGAGGGGTAGTGCAGCAAAACGACGCAGCTGAAGGCAGCAAAAGTACAGAATGTGTGAGAAGGGGTGGGGAAAAGTGTGTTCATGGCAGCACAAGATATGCACAATCCCCTGTTTTTCAAATCCAGCATGGGTGTTTGGCTTTTAAAAGCTGCCACTGGCGTTTGCTGCTGACTGAACTCCCCTCATGCCTGCTGCAGGGTGGAAATCCACACTTGGGGTAAATGCAGGAGGAGGTCATATGGCAAGCAAAACTAAAAAAGACAAAAGGTAGTTGACTGTAATAAACTGCAGAGCAAAGCACTTCTAGGCGGTGTTATGGACATATCTGAAAATGCCAAAAATACAGCTGAATGCAAAAGGCTAAATTTCATTAAGTTAAATATCAATGAAACCTCTTCAACATTTGCATTTAACCTCCAGAATTAGCCACATCAGTTTTTTAAAATTAAACCAAGTTTTACTTATAAAATAAGTGTCAAGAATGGCACAATATCGAAGAACAAGGATAATAACAATTTTTTTTAAACTGTATCAGAATTTTGAAGAACAAGCTGCTTATTTTTGGGAATGAAAGCTGACTTTCCACCCACTGCACTGTCTAAACTAAATATGTAAAATATCTTGAAAGCAAAGTTTTCACAAACACAAGTAGCAGCCAGTTTTACTATAGCTGTGGTAAGAGGTCCTGGTAAAAGCAGAAAAACAGCAACCAAAAAAAAAATAAAAAAGTATTTTTGGTTCAAAGATATTTCTTTAAAGCATGTTAAATATTACGATCATATTTTATACCCCCATGTTGAAGCATAGAATCTTTGCCACCTTTTTGCTCCATGCAATATGAAATACCAAAAAAGAAACAGATGGCTTTTGGTCCTGCGCTCCTGTTTCCTTGTCACATCTCACATGATCATTATAACTGGATGGAAAAGAAAATATGTTTCTTACAGAACTGCAAGAAACCTGCTTCCTAATCAGAAAAAACCTCCTTTATCTTGAGATGCAAATAACACTTTTCAGTGTTACCAGTGCATGTGGGACAGGCACTACGGTTGGATTGTGACGAGGAGAAATAGGAGAAGTGGAATCGTGCATGCAGATGGAAAACTGGTTTGTGCCACAGAACTGAAGATTGCAGTGCACCTTCTGCCTGCCTGACATTGCTGCAAGTAAAAAGCACTGAACTGCTGCTTTTTATTCTTCTAATGAGGCCAAAGTCTTGGGGAAAGTGTTACTTCTGTAATATTTTACAGAAACCTGTTTTGTAAGTGCAAGCTCTCCTGATTTATTTAATTTCAAGAACTTTTTGTTTATTTCAGATGACCTAGCACACTTTGATCTTAAAACATTTGGAGAGCCAATAAAAAAATAAATCACTTGTTCTTGCAAGCCAGGATTCAAAATTCCTCTACCATGTGCAGTTACCACATTCAGAGTGTACCCCTGAGTCCCTCACCTGTGAGATAAAATAATCACCTTTACCTGAAATAATGGAGCTGGAGCTAAAAATCTCAGCCTCTGGATGGGGCACATGGATATTTAAGTGACATTTCTGCATTTGAAACCAACATTGGAAAAAGTGTGGGTTTCTCTGTCTGACTTTCAGCTGATGAAGGAAAGGGAGCAGCAAGAACGAGCTGCCTCAGGGGTGTGCAGTGTCTTGCTTAGCTGCTCACAGCCTTTCTTGTCCATCCTGAAGGCCTCTATAAATCCACTTTCACCTCCTGCTTTCACCTAGAGGGAGATCTGCATTATTTCAAGGATTTTTGTATGGACCACCTTAGGTAGCTTGCTTGTTGTTCAAAGCGGGGCTGGATTTTTCTTCTTTATAAAGTTCCTTGCACAGCCTCATGTCCTTTTCTATAAATGGCACAACTGTGCTGATTAGTAATGAAAGAAAGTTCCACCACCCACACCTGCTCAGTGAAGCTCCATTCCTGCAGCTCCTTCCTGTTTCTGGAAGATTTTTCTGTGAAGAGGAATGCTTAATTAGAAAGTAATCAGTACATCAAGATAAATTAGAATTTCTCTGATCCTGTGCACTGCCCTGTCACAAGTCTGACCTTCCCTTTCCGGAAAAGCTCAGACAGCAAAGACCTTGGGAAACAGCTTGCACAAGAGGGCTCGTGTATCGTCCCCTGAAATAAAACACATTTTCCTCTTTGTACATGAGAATGACCTTGGTCAGAAAGAATTACCCTTTTGACAGTTTACAAAGTTTTAGAGGCTTCTGTGCTCAGCCCGTGGGCCCTCCTTTAGCCTAACAGTGTGTATCTTCAAGTTATTTTATATAAATGCTCTTCCCTAAAGACAGGTGGACACAGTAGGCTTAGGTGCCTGAGCATAGATTAGGGTGGAAATGTATTTTCTTGTCATGTTCATGTAACCAGTAATTCACCAGCCAGCTCTCAGAGCCTCAGCACTGTGGAGAAGCTTGTATTTTATTCCTGGTTTATGTGTTGAGCTGTGTCCTCATCTGGCAGTGATCAGTCTGGCTCCATTAACCTGTTGAGGGTTTGATAGCTGCTGTGCAACAGGAGCTTGCAATAAGAAACCCAACTGCAAGGAAAAGATGAAAACTCCATTGAGGGTCATTCTGTAATGGGCCATATTCCTTTTGACCAAATGTTTGCAACAGATTAATGTTTTGAGGTCACACTTGTAGGATAAAATATTCCTGGGGCCGTTGGAATATGTAATGGTATGCGATGGTTTGACAAAATGATTTGACACAATGAGTCAAAGGTGTCTTACGTGCCTCTGCCTTGCCTGGAAAAAGACCCACATTCTTCTAAATGCATTTAAAATGACTATTGTATCAAATAACTGTAAAATATTAAGTACATATAGGAGTGGGTAAAGGAACAGAAGGCATAGTGAGGCTTCCCTGCTCCTGTTTCCCCAGCAGTGTCTGACCCAGACCTACATTCCCTACTCTCACCTTTTCCTCTACTCTTATTAAATACAGAGTGAAAGGCTGCATCCCACAGAACAACCTGCCATATTGAAATTCCATTAGAACCTTTTCTCTATTACTCAGAACGAGAAGAGAAATAAGATGCAGCTCTGGCAGCCTTGCAGATGGGGAAAGATGCCAAAATAAGATCCCGGCAGAGTGAGGGACAGCACATTGCTGGTAATGCACAGGAGAGCAGGGGCAAGGAAGGGGAAGTCTCAAACCAGTTTTGCATGGATAAAGAGAAACATGGAGTTAGATTATGTTGTTGGAAAAGCTCTAACATTTCTCAGCCTGAGGATGGTGTAATACTGGACAATGGATGCAAACATGCAGGTATCCCAGAAGGGATATTCCCTTTAGCACGGCTGCTCTATGTGAGAACAAAGTTTATGGCGCTGCTGATCTCTGCTGCTGCTGCTGCTGCCATGGGTCCTGACTCTGACAGTCAACTGTCTGATTAAATCAGTGGCCCAGAAAAGGAGGACACAGAGGTTCAACAGATGAGGACAGTAAATGAACAAATTTGTAAAACTCCCACCTCCAAGACCTGGCAAAGCTCTGCCGCCGCAGAACAGGTCTTTACTTAGTCCTGCTGGGATTTCACAGTAGATCGTGTCAGCAAAATCAACTTTCAGGTTCCCATGTCTGAACAAGGTCTGGGGTAGCAACGCTGAATTTAGGAAGTGAGGTTGTGGAAAGACTGAGGATGTCACTTCTGCGCTGCATGGGGGTTTTGAGTTCCAGAGATTCAAGAGTTCAGTACATTTCATCATTTTCAGGCAAATGGGCTTTTGGGGAGTCTGGCACAGCCATTCTCCCTTTGTGAAGCTGGTGTGTCAGTGCTGGCCTCTCTGCTGATTTAGGAACAGCAGCAACTTCAGTCCTTGGACCTAGAGGTTCAGTTCTCACTGTGCCAGACTTCAAGAAGAGATGCAAACTTACAGGGCAGGAGGAATCCTCTAACGGGAACTGGTCCAAGGAGAAGCAGGAAGAGCATTACGGATGAACAAACAAGCCTGCCGTTTACCAGGCAGGTTGATTAGATGGCACTGGCTGAAAACAAAAGACATCCAGCTGCTGAAGAAGACACTTGGCAGCACGAGGCAGACTGCAGAGAAACTCAGAACAGGAAGCTAAACATGAACAAAAATAGAGAATTTAGTGTGGCAACAGAAAGTTCAGGATGAAGCTAAGCCAAATGCCGGATTTGATATTGAAATGTTCTGCAAATTTTTCTGCAAAGAAGTCCTGGAATTCAATCTAATTTCCAAATGTCATCATTTTAGATGAAATTACTTAAAAAAAACCAAAACAAAACCACTGCCTAATCTGTTTCCACTCATTCCGGTAATTCCGTTTGTCAGCTGAAAGACCCAAGTGTCAACAAACCCTCAGTTCCTGCCCTTGAGCAGGCATGGAGGGTAATCTGTCACCTCTCCCTGTCATCTCAACCTGCCCTGCCCTCTCTCCTCACTGCTGGACTTTCCAGGGGAAGGTTTACTCAGCTTCCAGCAAATCCCTCAGCAGCCTGAGCCCTGGGAAGGCTAAACAGAAAATGTCTGGCCTTGACCATAACCCATCCTTTCCGCACACATTCCCCTCTCCAGGCAGCTGTGCTGATCCTGGATGAACCCCTTGCTGTTCCAGGCCTGACCAGCATGCCCTGAATTAGGGCCTTTAACACTACTTTTTCTGCTTCCACCTCTGAAACAGCTCACAGTGGGGAAGGACATTTTGTTCCAGGGGCAGCCTGAAGCCCAGCCACAGCTTTCCTTAGTCCTGAAGGCACTGGCCATTTGTTCCAAGCCAGATCTCCACTCAGGCCTTACAGATCACAAGACTGGCAGGCCAGCCCAGAAAATGTGTGTTCATAGCTTCAGAGGCTGGGTTTTTATAAATATTCTTCGAGAATCCACCGGTGGTTAATTGCATCCCACCCAAGACAGTGTCCTCTCTTGCCTCCTCCTCAGCTCCTCTGCAGTTGGTTGGCAACATCCAAGCTAAGTGCCATGAGCCATTTTTCTTTCTTACTGGAATATTAAACTGCAATCATACTGCTTAAACATTTCTTTACACACTGCTTTACATCCCTTTAATTCTATTTTTGTGCAGCACAGCCTTACAGCTCCAGAGTGATGTATTTCAGTAGGTAACCTGCTCACATACAGATTCTGTAATGTCTGTTCTAGAGAATTAATCATAATGCAAAGCTCATCAACATATGTCAAAGCCATCAGAAGATCCACACGACACATGAAACATTTAGAAATAATTTCCACAAGGTTCTTTTCATCTCTTCTTATTCACCTGTTTTCTAGGGGAAAAAAAAAACCCCACAACTTAAACCTATGTGGCTTTTGGGTTTGTGAATGTTTTCCTTTGTGGTTTTGGGTTTTATTTATGAGGTGCCATGTGAGACAAAAGTCATCCCAGGCTCATACTTTACTTGTTCAGTATATTTTCCATACTTTAATGATCAAGCTGCATATTTTACTTGTTACTTTTTAATATACTTCAGTGATCAAATTGTATAGCATAATGATCAGTTTTCCTAATGTGCCTGACTGAGTTGCATACCTCACTAATTTACATCCATACTTTACAAGCTGAAATTGCAGAGTGTTTGGACGAAGTGAATAATTTAACAAGCAGCCTTTTCTCACAGCCTGCACAGGAGCCCAGGAATACGTGTGAACCAAGGCGGGATGAAATTGTAAAGGTGTGGGTGGGAAATTTTGGGTTGAACCCAAAATGAAAACAAAAGATTTCAGAGCATCTGGAAATCTCAACCAGCACTGCAAACCTGGTTTGCATTTGCTTTGTCTTTTCAAAAATGTTCCCTTGTGGATTAATTTTGGATTTTAATGATGGATTTATCCCTTCTACCACTAACACAGCACAAAAACTGTTCAAGGTGAACGCTGAGTATTTTAAAAAGCAGTACAAGCTCCAGCCCTGCCATGGACCAAGTACCTCTTGAAAGATCTGGAGGCACCGTGTTTTATTGCTCAGTTGAAGTGCAAAGTGTTCAGGGTCTTGGAGGACGAACTGTTAAAAGAGATTTCATGTTAAAACACTCAGTCTTGAGTGTGACCGCCGCGATTGTGCAGCTTGACGAGTGTTTAAGGATGCTTAGCACCTCCTTGGAGGAGTAGACTTTACAGCCAGCCCTTCCCTAAAAAAGCAGCTGCCTGTTCTAAAGGGGACGCCAAAGCTTGCTGGTGGGTCAGTATTACAGGACACAAATTCATCCTTTAAATAATTATACAGGTACGTTATAGTTCATACAATTGGTCTTTCTCTTCAGTCACAACTTACTGAATTTATTCCATCATAAAAGCAAGAAAGGGGAAATGTGGCATTTACAAACCTTTGTGAAGTGTAACACTATTTCATACATGAGAACCAAGTGATCTATTATATTTGTCAAGACTGCATTTTAATTTCAATAAGCTGAAAGCATAAATGTTTTTAAGTCCCCACCTATTTTTTAAATAATTATTATTAAATGTAGCCTTGCCACTGAAGGACAAAGTAACAGTTGCACTGCTATAAATATTAATGCTAAATTTACAGAGAATAAAATACATTTAAGCAACCTTATAAAATTTTTACTAAAGCTACACTTACAATAAGCACTTTGATAAAACTGCCTGTTGCCAACTGACACACAAAGTCTCTAAACCAGTTACAAATGCCTGTAAAACATTACAGATGTTTAGAAATGTACTGCAAACTTTTGGAGGTGTTTATGGATTCTCCTTCATTCAAAACCTGTAGTCCTTCCTCCTCCTTCCCTTGTGCAACACTTAAGCCCTGCAATTCTTTGATACCTGACTGACTCAGGATTTGAAGGGGCTGAGACAGGTCTCACTGGTTTTCCAGCTTCTATTTTATGACAGAAGGTTTAATCACCATATAGCTCTGTTTAGCACAACATTCTAGTATTGCCATGGCAATAGAGAAGTTCAGTTTGCCATTGGATGATGATTATTATTATTTTCTGATTTTATTTGTGCTTCAAGCATATACTTTCAGAAATGAAACATGGTTCCTTTCTTAGGACATAAGATGCAAGTTAATACTTTTTTCTAGCAACCAACTTTCACATCCTTAGCCAGGCTCAGAAATGAGCTGAGGTAGCATCATTTTGACTCCTAAACACTCAGATCTACTCACACCTGCTTCCCACTGGGAAAGGCAGGCTGAGAGGGGAGAAGCCAGAGGAAAGGACTGTGAAAATAAATAGGAGAGAGACTACTTTTGTTTCCACACTTGATAATGTTCCTATTATTTGCAGTCATGGTAAGAATGGCTGCACTGATCACAGGATGTGATGATGAACTGGAGGATCTGCTCCTGCAGTTCTGCACCAAGTGAGGCATTGTTGGCACTGACCTCTGCACAGAGAAACAGCAAATCTGGTTGAATTTGAGTTGTTGCAACAATTCAGAATGTCAGAAGACTGTGTCCATGACTGCAGTCAAGATTTTCTCTGTACTTGGCTAATCTGTGTTTGCCCTTCTTGCTACACCTACTCTGCTGTTCTATTTTGACACCAAGAACTCTTGGGATTCCCACTGCCCTCATTTTTCTGTATGGCTCCTGCCAGTCCATCTGGAGACCTCAGGGATTGTTTGGCACATTTGGATATCCCATGTCCTACATCACCCACGTGGGGCCATCTGGCTGCATCCACGGTCATGCTTTCAGATTGCTGCATGTCCAGACCAAAATCCAAGTGAGTGTGAGACTTTATTTATTAGAGCAGTTTGAAAGAGGGTAAGGGCTTGGTGGAGTTAAGCAGAAGTCAACAGAAATAGAAGTGACTTTATGAATATATGTGAATCACATGCTTAGTCAGTCAGTCATTGGTAACCTGTCCAGTCCTACCCTTTAAAGAAATGCATCATAGCTTGGTGGCTCTTCTGATGTCTGGGGTGGTTTACATTTCTCAGGAAAGAATTCCAGTGGACTGTGAAGTGCTCACAAGAGCTGAGGTTCTTCAGAAGGTGCCTGAACTGTTTGTCTCATCATTTAAAGGAGAAAAGGTCAAGTACTTGCCAAAGTTCCAGTGCTTATTTATTTCAGTGTCTTCTTTCTCCAACAGAGAAAATGTCTGGGAAGCAGGAATTCAAATTCTTTATTCAAACCTAAACATTCCAAAAGAGCAGTCTTTTTTAGCAGCCATTTAGCAGTTCACATGGAAACACCTGAGATCCATACACCTTTTAATTGCAGGTGTTTTTTACATGAAGAAACAAAACACACTTATCAGAACCATATTTAATTTGAATATTAATTTTTTTAGAAGTTGCAATTATTAAAATGAGCCAAAATTAGTTTGTAGTTCTGTGACGTGTATTTACAAGCACAGAAATAAACAACAAGAAGAAGTAAAAGCTGAAAGGCATTACAGCAAATATCCAAACATTCCAGAAAAGGTAGTGGTTAAGACAAGAGATGAAGCAAATGAAAATATTAGAGGGCTGCCTTAAATAATTTGCATTAGAATATTTTTAATTACACTCACCTGAGGGTAATTAAAATTTAATTTGATTTTTGTCCCCCCTCCACCATGACTGTTGATGAGGCAAGTTCGTTTTCTACTCTGTAAAGGATTTGATAGCCTTTCATGCTCGTTAACTTCAGCTCATCCTGAAGTCTTTCTTTCTTCGCATCTTCCCTTTCACGAAATTCCCAGCCTATTCTAGAGTTCTTTGTGATGGCAATGTTTCCTCCAAGGTCTTTTTGATTATTCTTTCCCATGCTTGATAACAATCCTGCTGTGGCAGGAAGAGTTATTTCCTCTAGAGGCTGCTGCATTTCAGTCGACTCCGACACAATGGTCTAAGACTACTTAGCATACAGCTTTTTTTCATTCAGAGCTTTCCAAATTCTAGAGAGAAGTGGTTATTTTTATTGTTTTTATTTTACAGGTGGAAAAACCAGGAAACATGCATCTTGGCAGCTCATGCCCCTTATCTGTCTGTGTCAGAGTCAGGAGTGGCCAAGAGCACAAACGCAGATATTCGCAGAGCCCCAGGTGACAGGTGATAACTTCTGCAACCACTGTAATGTGCTCACATCTGATCAGATGTCTTTATACTCTGTTGCTACATGCTCCTTTTGCCTGATAAAACCATAATGCCTCCCTGCAGTAACACGTTATATATATCTAGTTATAACCATTCTCAGCTTAGGAAATTAGCATACAGCTTTGGAAAGACGTGATATTTACAGGCTTGGGACACAATTTACAGACAACTAGAGGCGGACAAGGGTTTGTTTGGGAGAGAGGAAGGCCCTGGTAATTTGCTGTTTGCTTTTTCCTTTCCAAATCTTACCTTTACAAGACCTCTAGGCTTGATTTGATATGTTTGCTTTGTGGAATTACCAGAACACCATCAATTAAGAAGCCTGCAGTTGTCACAAGATATTTCTACATAGACCAGGGTTGTTGGTAGCACTCAATAGCAGAAAAGTTTTGAAGCATTTGGGGTAGTATCCAGCCAGGCAGAAATAAATAGAGACTAAATAAGATGAAACTTACCTTATACAACAAATCCTAAGATGAGGTAACTATTTCCTTTATCTTTGTTAAGGTTTGTTCTAAGCTGAGCTCTGCAAAGCTTGCAGGTGGTGCAGCCTGCTTTTGTTTCTGCTGGTATTCAGATGCTCTGCCATCCTCAATTGCTCTCAGGAAATCAAAATAAGAGAGCTTGCTGTCATGAATGCTGATTCCTAAGCTAAGGGAAAAACACAGAATGAGATATCAATGATTTTAAATCACTATCTCGTGTTGTCTGAGCTGATTAATTATTGTGATGTATTATTTGTACTGCAGCAGCACTTCAGGATATGCTTGTGGTGTCAGTGTATAAATCTTGTTAGTTCCACACCAAGCTTTTTATCAGGTCTAGGATACTCATCCTGCCATTTAAATTCAACCACAGTCTCAGATGCAGATCCAGGCCAATCTCCAGATGCTCAGGCGAGCCCTGCTTTAGCCTGGGCCTGAGTGCAAAGCCTTCCTGTCCATCAGCAACAGCAACTCCTTGCTTTTGATCACCATCCACGGATGAGGTCACCATGCCCAGCATGCCTGGAGGACATGCAAGCTCCCAGCCTTGCCTGTGGAGCTCTTTCCTGTCACAGTGTAAACAAAATCTAAGAGACTGCTGAGGAATGGATGTTCTTGGTGCTGAGTGATGCTACCTGCCCTTGACTTTCAGCATTACAAAAACACCCTGGACTCGCAGATGCTCAAGTGCTGCTTAATCCTCCCAAATAGTGTGATTTTTCCAGTTCTGAGAGGAAGGAGCAGAACCACATGCAGCCTTGGAAGCTGCTACCACTTGTGGCCAGCCCATCCCGGGGAGCCCCATCCCATATCCAGGAGCCCCATCCCATATCCAGGAGCTCTGCAGGCTGCACTCACAGATTCCCGAGTTTCTGTCTGCCACCTGAAACATCTGCTGGATCAGAGACACTGGAGAATTCCATGTTCTGTCACACTGGAAACGGAGTGGGTTACAGAGCTGACTGTGGATAGCTCCAGGTAACAACAGTGAATATATTTTTGCATCAAATATCAGCATGGGGAATCGTGAGATCTTGCATATGATTTGGGAATGGGTTTTTTTGCAGAGGACTTTGTTACCAAACTAAATTAATTCTTATTAGCATATTTTACTATAGAAGGACTGGAGTGAAGGCAAGCTTCACACATACATAAAATATGTGACTACAAAAGTTATTTGGCATGAAAAATTAAGACAAGGATGAATAGCACTGACCATTACATGAAAAGCTACTTTCCTCCAGTGTCCTGTCACTTGGGGCCACTTAATGAAAAGTGATATATTTTAAACAAGGGCTGCAAACAAGTCTGGTGAGGTTGTAGAGCTCATCACCACAGTGGGTACAGGAGCAGGGGCTTGCTCTGCCCTCGTTTTCCCAGGACTAAGCCCGTGCAGCCAGTCTGTGGAATTTCCTGCTGTTAAAAGACCACCAGAGAGTCTCCAGAATAAAATACATACCAGGCATGTTTGATGCAGACCCACTGGCTCCCATGGAACAATTCCAGACTGACCTTAGAGTTATCATCTATGGAGAGGCTTATGACAGACTTTAATAATTTGATAGCTAATTATCAGGGCTGTGGATTCTTCACACACGTGTTAGGTAGACAATTGCTATGCTGCAGGGGAAAGCCTGCACTTTTTTCTGTCTTGCATTCAGATTTTTTTGTTAGAATTATGTTCATGGCAAGTCCTAGAGAGCCAAGACTTGACAGAGGAGATGGCCCCACCACACAACCTTGATTTTCCTGTTCAGAAATGAATTACTGTAACGTACTTTTATCATTTGTTTCCACAGTAAATCACTGGGGACCAATGCCTCAGCTACCAATCACCAGAATATCCAGTTACAAGAATGTCTAATTAATGGGGAGAGCCAGTAAAACAAAGAGGAAGCTTTATAAAACAGGCTGGGAAAGAAATTAACTATAGACCCCATATCTGCTAGTAAGAAAAAAAAACATTCAAGAGCCCTGATTTTGCATCTTGCAGCTGCACAGCACTCCCACATACTACCCGTGTCAAGCTGGCTCCAATATTGGAGACAGTGTGTGGAAAAGGAAATAATCAACACCATTTCAGCGGAGAAATAAATTGCCAAGTGGGCATTAAAATTTTAGTAATAAAACTAAATGCATATGCTAATCTACTCTGTATTATTTAGAAAAGACTATTTTGGATCAAGAAAGGAATAATCTGCACAAAATTACAATGAATGGAGGTGTTTATCATCAAGAGGTCTTTGAGAAAGAAACAAGCAGCAGATTCCTATTAAGGTTTCAATTCATAAAAAGTTGATCACCCAATTAAAGGTGAACTGTGAAAAGACTTTGGTAATTTTATTTCAAAAATGAGTCTGGCCTGGCAGGCACTGGAGAACAAAACCCAGTGCTGCCAGGCATGTGACCTTTGGGGGCGGGTTTGGTGCAGAGAACTGCAGTACCCAAAGCTGGAGCAGGTCCTTTGTGTTCTTCAGCCTCTGCAATAGAGATTTTTCTTCTTACTCATATTAATACAGAGAATTAAAAGAATAGTTTGTCATGGCAGCAGCACTGGATCATTTGAAATCTAATGTTATCTTGTAACATGATTTAATTGTGCATCCATTTTGGACAAGATGTTTCACACACAGGCTCTGTTAAACTGAAATTAAATAAGTGAAACAACCTAGCAAACAAATGCACATACTCAAGGCATACTTTTTCTTTTTTTTTTTTTTTTAAATAAGAAGCCATTTAACTTTTGTTGCCTGCAAAATCAACTCATTATGCAAAAATATTTTTCACACATATGCAGCTTTAAGCATGTGGGTATCTCCATTAGTTTGAACAGAGTTTTTCTTGTATTTTAACACTCAGTAGAAGCATATAGGCTTTGGTGGGTGTGAACAGATAGGTCCTAAGGAGATAATCATACAAACCTGTTTAGAAAACTGAAATGATCATCATCAAGATAAGGGTTGAATTCTTGTAGTGTCCTGTGCAGGCCACATATTTTTACATAGCCATCTCTATTTTTATCCTTTATGAAAGGCGTTATTGAAATCTTGGAAGTAATCCCTGAATTTATCCCTGAAAGACAGCAGACATTTATTTTAGCTCCTTTGTTAAACCAACTAAAAGGATACAAACAAATACACAAAAGGGGGGTGGAGGGGCAGGGAAAGATTTTGAGCTTATTTGTGTGTAGAAAGTTCATAAAATTTATTCAAAGACCGCCAAATTGTTCCGAAATAAACCTCAAATCCAATATGCCTTCCATTTAATTTGTACATGGAATTGCACAGCCCAGGCCTTTTGTTATAAAGATGTTACTTGGGAGATTAACTGGTTCTTCTCTCCTTTCAGAAGTGCAGATGCAAAACATAGTTCCCTCTTTTAAAGTCTGTCCTGATCAGAGTTACGAAACGTTTGTTACATCTTGACTTTTCCTCTCGCCTCATTTTGTCACTTACATTTTACTGCCATCAGGGACTTTGACCAAACTTTGGAAACTCAAGCAATGTGATTCTTTGCATCTTGACTCAATCAGAAGCCTCTTTGCTATTCGTTTCAGGAGTTTGCTAGAAACACAGGCCACACATTCCCCCTTTTTAAAAAATTTTATTTTTAATAATGATACTGCCTGTAAGCCATCTTTTGAAGACTTCGTCTGTCTTCTAGTGCCACTGTATGTAACGTTATTTCTCTGCCCTTACCTTTGCATTTTTGTCTAATCATATTCTCTGACCCACAGAGGTTTTTTTCAGGTTCCCTACTGGTTTTTTCCCTCGATATCTCCAGTTTAAGCAGGATGGTTTCTTCAAGTGAATGGCTTTTCCTGTGAAAACTCAAGAATGAACTTTAAGCCTAAAAAAAGTCTTTGAAAGCAAACCTTCTTGTCCAGTGGTCTAAAAATGCAAGGTGTTAAACACCTTGTCAAATGCAAGGAAGTTCACTTTGATCCAGCAGAACATTCTGAATTTTTAATTTTTGTAAAAAATTACTGATATTTGTAAAAATTTATACAGCCCTTTTACCTGAAAATATCCCTTACAGGACAGTGACTCTCCTGAAACAGATACTTGGTCCCAAGAACAATCTCAGTCACTTGTGTTTTCTTCCTGCTGTAGCTAACTGGCTCATTTTTAAACTTGCCATTATTGTTCCTATAGAATCCAGCTCCTTTAGGAGCTTCTCTCACCCAACCAGAGGGATGCTCCTAGCAGCACACATTGCTGTGAAAATACAACTCTACCTCCTGTGTCTACTTTTGCTCTGACACGAAAGATTTTTGCGTGCTGATCTCATGTGTTTATGGATCCTTGCTCAGACTCAATGCTCTAAACAAGCCCAGGGATAAGCACATTTTTAAAAAACAAAACAAAACAAAAAAACCAGTAACTCTTTCTGCCTATAAATTTAAACTACCCTGTTGGTCTTCAATTTTCAAATTGAGTTCATACAATCCATTGGTACAAATTAGATTCTTGCTAGACACCCTCAGTTTTAATAGTCTTTCCTCACATGGAGAGATTTCTGGGCCAGATATTTTACAGTGTGTTTGGAGGTAGCATTGACTAAGCACCAGTTTTTAATTTAGAGGCTGTTTATTCTTAGTCTGCAGCTCACTTGTGAAGCTTTTGCATGGCATTTCTCTGTGATATTTTGTTGTATTTCATGTTGGTGTACTGTCACATAGATCTGAGGATTTGGAGAGTGTTCTCTTTTGTCCCTGCTTTTCCAGTTGCAAGGTCCTGCAAAATAATTGTATTTCCTATTGCTATATATTCTATTCCTATAGAATTCCCAAACTCCTGAACATAATGTGACTCTATGAATTTTCATATATTTCACTTTGTCTACTTGCAGATAGCTCTGAACAGTATTTTCAAATTTTTCTTGTTTCCTTTCCTGACAGACAGCATGTCCTTCTCCCCTTCTGGTGTTTCCATATTGTTCCTTATGACTGTCCTAGCTTGACTAAACAGATTTATCTATATTTTTTTTTATTTTTTTTTCTTTCTGATCCTACTTTGCTGGGATCTTTTCTGTATCTTTGGATCTTTGATTTGATCCCTTAAAATGGAATCTCTAAAATGTCGTGGCTACTTGACTGATCTGTTATTTTAAGATGAGCTAAAAATTCTTCAAAGGATTCCTCCCTCTGCATTCTCATATGAAACCTGTCTTTCAAAAGTTCAAGTTTCCCTGTGAGTGCAATATTCCTTCAACTTACTTTCTGTGACTGCATGGATTGCCTTCACACCTTGCCTTGGTTTCATGCAATTAAAAACTTTGAGAGCTCCTACTCCTGTAATATTCCAGAAAATAGTTGTGAGCTTCCTAATGATTAATCTGGACACTGTAGATATTCTTCAAGGCATGATGTGAGTATTTTCAAGGAAACTACGGTAATTCCCCTGTGGTTTAGAGGCTCTAAAAGCCCCTAAAGAGCTGTCACTTTCTCACTTTCAAATCAAAGGGTGGGCTTTGAAGGGATAGCATTGCCCACATTGTGCCCTCACTGCAGAAAAATTCAGCAACCCTCTTCAACCATGTTTTCCTTTCAGAGCCACTCTTCATCACCACTGTCCCCTTCCACTTAAATCTTCACAGAATTGCAGAATAGTCCCAATGAAAGTAGAGGCCAAGATTTTGAGATTCATATTTTTTGAAAATTGAGGCATTCAACATTTTTTGGTCTAATAAAAGATTTCCAGGTGGTAATTATTCCACTCACACCAATAAATATCTACATGGAGAAAATGAGGATTAAAACCATAGATCAAGCTGCAATGCCAAAAAAGCAATATTTTCTTGCAATTGTTTAGTATTTTTTCTTGAAGAGCTGCAGAGCCACTGCATGCTGTTCAATGCCTGTTTCTAATTTGGGCAATTTGTTCCAAAAGCAAAAGGGAAAAAAAAAAGTGCCCGGCAGTATGTTTTGAATTGTAAGATGTCCAGAGCTTTTGTCTGCCTCACAGTGTGCAATCACAGGGCACTGAAACGTCTCCAAAGCTGGCAGGGTGAGGTTCAGAGCCCTTGCAGAAAGGCAGAATTAAGGACACAGGCTGGACGCAGCCACTGGGCAAGGGAAAATGCAGAATCACAGAAGGAGGAGCAGGTGCTGCTCCCAGTGCTGCTGAAGTGGGTCCTGTAAACAGAAAATTCCCACTGCAGGCAAAGATCTCCTGCCAGTCGGAATGTGACAGGTGAGAGGAATCAGTTTTCCAGCACATTGAGAAGGAAGTGTGGGCTGAAGCCCGCAAGGAACAGCCAGGCTTGGTTTTGCAGCCACATTATTGGTTTTGCTGACCAAGAGCCATCTCGTCATGCTGCCCTTATGGTCAGAGGGATGGTCCCCACTCTGCTGCTCACATCTCAGCTCTCTGAGGGGTGCTGGAGCTGACACTGGGCTGGATTCCTGCCTTCACAGGCTCCACACATGTGGATTTCATCCTTTGGGTAATGATTCCAGCTCTAGAACTGTTTGTGGCTTTCCAGGGCCTTACATGAAATCTGAGAAGTTCAGAGGTCTGGATTCAACTTCTCTTGCACATCCACATTTCCAAGAGAGAAAACCAGACAGGAACTGCTAGCGCAGGACTGCTCCCACTATCCAGGAGGTGGGTGAGGAAGTGTGGGAGGCAAAAAGAGAACATTCAGCAGAACTGAAAGGTGGCGATGATCAATAACATGACATACTTTTGCAGACCATGAGTGATTAAGCCGTGAACTCATTCCCAGATGAAGCTGCAGATGACAAATTTCAAAAGATTAAAATCAGAACTGGGTGTCCCATATACAGAAATAAAAAAAACCAGAATATAACAAATAACTAGGATGTAATTTTGGAAAGAGTCATGATAAAGTCCCTTCTGCAGTTTTAAACCAAACTGTCATCACTCAGCATGAGAGAGCCCCACTGCAGGGGTCAGAATATTCCACGTCCATCTGGTAGAAGGCTGCTCTACCTCAACCAGAAGCATCTGGCTCCAGCTGCCAGCACATAACTGCATCCAGCTCTCCATGACCCAGTCTCCAACTTCTGTTTCTCCAAATAAAGGTTAAGCATTGTGTATCTGTGTGTGCTGTTGCAGTTCTAACCATGGTTTGTTGTTACCATAGGGTCACAAAATTATTTAACAAATTAAATAACTCTGAGGGATGTGGACCTGCCAGCATCTCACATCATGGCCATTTTATTTTTACCAGGCATGTCTTCTCCATTGATTTAATTACTCTCCAGCTGCTTCAGGAGCAGTATTTGCATCTTTGAGCCACAATGGATAGTTTCTGTTTGCAGCACCACATCTTCCTGACTTGCAGAGCTGCTTCTTATTTATAGCACTGCAGGCAGGGCTGCCTTGCACTTGGCTTTGCACTAACAGGAAAGAAATGGAGGTTCCTGACCCAAAGAGCTCTTCATCCAAGTCACAATAGAGACAAATGGAGTACAAAAAATGGAGTGGAAAAGCCCAGTATGAAGCAGTCAGGGCCTAAGTTTCACATCAAACCGTTACGAATGCAATAATAAACAATGCCTGCAACACAGCAGCTGCCACACCGTCTCTGCTTTACATTATACAGTTTTTTACAGGTGGAACTCTGGTTGATACCGGCGGGTGTCATAAGTGCAGTTTATGCCAGAGAGCTGCAATGAGGGCGGGAGAGATGTGATGCTGAAAAGGAAGGACAGATTAGCTCTTATTCTTCCAGCCTGTTTGGGATACTGAAAACCAAAATTTGAAAAAGCAGAGTAAAAAGGCAAAAGCCTTGGCTTACAGGCTGCTCTCTCTGTTTTGTGGGGGGGTGGGAGGATGGGGGTTGTGTGCTGATTTCCCAGGCTGCTTCTGTATCTGCAAGACAAGGCTGCTCTTCTCTGTTTATGAGTGTGTCAACTATACCAACAATGTCATCGGGAATTACCATTCTTATAAACAATAATTTATTAGTTTCTACAACTTACAGACACTTTCCAAGCACAAAAGAAAGCAAATCTGTGCTCCTGGGGATATCCTTTTACCTGGGTTTTGCTCCTGAGGGTTTGTATTCCTAAATAAAAAATATAATGCATTTCAGAAGAGTGAAAGCACAGGCAACAAACATGATAACTATCCAGGTGGTGTCTATCCACAGTCTGGAAATCGGAAGTTTTCACAGCACTGTAGTGGGGCAGAAGATTCTCCTGCTGCCTCAATCTGCTGGCAGGTGTGGGAATCTTGCAGCAGGAGCAGCAGGATAATCACTGCTGACTCGCCGGGGCAAGCACGCATCATTAGACTTCCCTGCAAGCAGGATATCATTTTGTCACTTGTTTGTCAAATGCTCTTCTGAGGAGCAGTGACCTCTTCACTGTGTGTTGGTTTTGTTTCAGACAGAGACTCGCAGACGAGGTGCTTGCATCGGTGTCAAGGCTGGTTTTGCTGCACTCCAAAGCCATTTCCTAACAATTTAAGGAGCTGCTAGAGGTGTGTGAAGCTGAGAGTGATTGTCACTCGGACCTGCACTTGCTTTCCTCCCTCGGTCTGAGCTGGCAGCAGTGTTAGGACTGGACCCCCAAGCTGAGGAGACACCAATAAACAGCACAGAGTGCTGCAGGCATGGGGCCACATCTCTGCTAGAGAATCTTCTCAGCCACCCAAAGGGAGCAGCTGCCTCCAAACTGCCCAGGGGAAACTGCCCTTGAGGTATCTCTGCTCCCAAGCAGAGAGGGAGGGATCAGGGCAAACATTAGGCATCTCCAATCAAAGGTTTGGCAGTCCAGCAGCAGTCTGGGAATGTCTCTGGACATCCTGGTTTGCCAGTAGAGATGCTGCCAGCAGGTCTGTATAGTAGGAAATATAAACCATGGAGAATCTCTTTTAAAAAGTCTCACAGTGCACACAAGCTAGGCTTACCTCCAGCAAATCAAGGGGATAACACTAGGGATAAGCTTGGTTCAGCATCTTCCAAGCCTCTTTTGGGTAAGTTTGGTTCAGCATCTTCCAAACCTCTTTTTCAGTCTTTTTTTTATTAACATTGTATTTGTATTGCACGCAGTGTCATCTTACCAAACTAAACACAAACATTGAAAGTTAAATGCTAAGCTCATAAATAACTTACTTGGTCTGATTTTTAATTTCTTTTACATGCAGAGCTTTATTTTCTGCCATTCCTGCTGCTCTCCCAGCTTTTAATGCTTCTTTTGTTTATTATTCTAATACGCTTGTAAATGTGCAGTGCTGTCATCTGTGATGTGTTGGCTGAGCCTGTGTCAGTGGATGGAAACTCCATCCCCTGTTCCTTAAAAATTCTTGGTGAGTTAGTTATCCTTTTTCATCTGTATCATACCTTGGAAAAGAAATGCACTTCTAAAATATTCATGTGTTCCCCATAGGAAGGCATTACAGATGTCCTCAACTGACTTAACAGCTTAGCTCTCACTGACTTCCCTTCCTTACAGAGACGCTGTACCACACTGAAAATGAATGGGTGACTCCATGTGAGACTCAAAAGATGGGGCTTATGCATTGTAATCACAAAGTCACTTCTAAAAATACCACCCTGAGGACCAAATTGTCAGGAGTATTCTCCAGCTCTTGGTACTGCTGTCCTTCAGAGTCTGGTTTGAGATGCATGGAACTGGTTCTCCTAAAAATCCATTCTCAAGCGTCTCAAAGTGGTCAAAGTCTTAGATGCTCAGAATTGTAATCATCCTTCTGAAACCTACATTTAGCTTCATAAACACTTTCCATGTTTTCTTAGGTATAAATCCTTCCATAGGCTTTTTTCCTCTGGAGTTTCTCCTTCTGCTAATGCTCTGATGCATGGCAATGCCTAATTTAGCCTCAGCTTCCCTCTAATTCCTTTATTCAAGTTACAGACATATCAGGCATGTAAGAGATTTTAGATATTCTGTAAAAGGAGTGGCTGATGGGAGTGAAGTTACACAGCAGATAACTGCATGAAAAGGACACTCTTCAGCATGCCAGAGGAATAGGGAATAAGAATGGAAAGTAAAATCGAATGGAGTGGAAAATAATTCACAGATTAATCAGTGCTAGGAAAAAATCTATATAGCTAATGTGGTTTGTAACCAAATGCAATACCCTCAGATTCTATATATTAGAGTGATAACTTTTCAAAATAGACCAGTAATGAAGGTAGCTTTTTATATAATGTCACATACAGCTGACATCTATGCCACTGCAAACACAGTTTATAGCACAGCTCCTCTTTGTTGAAGGCAGACAAGTTTCCCCCACTTCAAAACAAATTACTTGTCTATAAAAACATTTCACGATATTACTTGAAATCGTTACCCAGCATGAAATTGCCTCGCTTTCTTTTGTTATGTATTTGGTATGTGGCCTTTTTCTTTTGACTGGATGGCTTTTATTTAGGTTGGAAATACTGCGAGTAAATGTAGTGCTCTGAAATGGGAACACTCTCTTCATACAGGTATGCAACATGGACTGTCCACACACCTGGATGGAAATTCTGTTTGCAGTTCCCACCTGACACGAGAAATCTGGAACTGGCTTTCACCCATGGCAAACTGAGCCAAGCACTTGCGCATGTAAGAAAATCTGAGGAAAAAGATGTTAATTTTACCAGTGACCTACAGTGCCGTCTGAGAAGAAAATGTATGTTAGATTAAAGGGATGAGAAAACTGAGGGCAAGAGAAAGTCCTGTCTTTGAATTAATTGGAAACTGGTGGATCTAATTGAGCTTAGTATGATAAGACATAGCTCCTGTAACACAGTGCCATGATCTGAGGTCACAATCATAACAAAATAAAAGATTTCTTGTGCAGTGTAATCCATTGTCATTCACTGCACTACCAAAGGCTCTGTAATCCTATAAAAGATGCATTATTTCAAGACCTAATCATTTAGAGTTGTCATACCTTGCCCAAAGCTGCTTCAATTCTTCCGGGGTGATTGGAATGCCAAATGTGAACAAGAACTTCTTCAAGTCCCTTGGCTGTATAATGCCATTTCCTTCACTGTCAAACACTTGAAAATTCTGGAATGCAAAAGAAATCATCACTAACAGGAACCAACAAGTTTGACAAAATGTCTGATCTTTCTATAAGCTGCATAAATAATGGGAATTGAGAAAGAAACAGAAAATAATAGAATCATAGAATACTCTGGGTTGGAAGGGACTTTCAAAGGTTGTCTACTCCAATCCCATGCAATGAGCAAGGACATCTTTTACTAGATCAGGTAGTGGAGTGAAAAATGACAGACCTGTGGATTTTCTCTCCAGCTCATTCTATATCTAATATGAACGACATTTTGCTTTGGGTTTGGGTTGGTTGGTTGGTTGGGTTTGTTGGTGGTTTTACCACTCCGCTTGTAAACTGAGATTACCGGCACTGCTGGTAAAAAATTATATTGGTTGGTGAAAAAGGGATTTTTTTTCATTTTTTTCTTTTGTGCTAATTAGTTGACCAAATATTCCAGCTATTCAAGAAATTTAAAACGATGGAAATATTTTTATAGGACACTTTTGTGAGAGTCTTTTTGCATGGTGTATGCATCACCCTCAGTGCTTCCCTGTGCTGGGAAACACTGAGTGCCAGCTGAGCAGAAAGCTCAGGCCTCAGGTGTAGCCCATTACAACTCTTACAACAGAAACATCAAATAAAACAACAGCAGAAGATTAAGAAAGTTTTAGAAAGAACTGTAATAGCATCTACTACGTAATTAATGTTGCAAAAATTGAATATTATTCAAACAGTGGATTTCTTTTTAATTACAGAGTAAGTTTTTATCATTAATGAGCTATTTTGCAAGGGTCTCTTTGAATATTTATAGAATCTGAAGATCAACATTGCATGATGTTCTGAAATCTATTAGTGCTGCTTATTTATTTAAAGAAAACATTCTTCTTACCCTTACTAGGTCATGCCATCTGGTTCTTGCTTTGATAACAAGATAGTAATGAGCGTGATCACAAGCTAGCTCTGCATCCGTTATCATCTGTTTCTTTCACAGAAAAGAAAAAAAATAAAATAACAACTAAGTATGTTCCGTGTTAGTGGGAGCTTTAATCTCCACAAGTTTCCTTCCCTTTTGTTGTTCTTCACAATGGTAGTGGTTTTGTTTTCTAATTTCTAAGATACACATTAAAGACTGTTACTTCACATCTGTGTAAACTTAATTCTTTAAATATTGCCTTATTTCCCTGGCTGCAGGTTAGCCAAGATGTTTTAAATTTTGTAATTCCCTATTTATTTTCAAATCAATGCTGTTCAATTCTCCCTCAAACTCAAGAGCCAGCATGGATAATTTATACACATACAAGGAAATGTTAATTATCTCAGAAACAATTATATCCTGGAGTGACTCCAGGAAGATTTTCCTTGATTTACATCAATTACATAGACCAAAACTATCTTTATGAGTCACCAAGGCATGGCTAGGAATGGGGAGAAAGACTCACATTTACAAATTCAGCCACCATTACAGGTACCTAAATTTTGGGAGCTGGTGCTTCTCATTGAATCCAAGCACACAGAGGAATATTGAGCCTCAGGTGAGGTTGTTACCCTACACAGAAATCTGAATAAATCCATGTGCTGCACAAGGACTCCCACACCTGAGAATCATGGCTCGAGAGAAGATTCCAGAAACATAAACAACCAACCAACAAAACAGTCTAAAAACTTTACAGTGAAAATGCAGGCTCTCTTAAGGCTTTTAGTCACTGTGTTTTCTTTGTTAAACTTCTGAAACAGTGAGAGGAAGTTTGGAACTAGTCAAAGTATTTCAATTTCTAGCTAAGTATAAACTGAAACAGAAATGAGAGCACAACAGTAATCAATAATCTCAGATTCCAGCAGGTAGCAAGATTCAGTCATCATTTGGGAGGTTTAGATTGGATAATAGGAAAAATTTCTTCACTGAGAGGGTGGTTAAGCATCGGAACAAGCTTCCCAGGGAAGTGGTGGACTCACTGTCCCTGGAAATGTTCAAAAAATGAGCAGACACAGTAGCACTTTGTGATATGGTTTAGCTGCCGTGGTGGTGTCTGGTCAAAAGTTGATGATTTTGGAAGTTTTTTCCAGCCTTAATAACTCCGTGAACATCAGCATCCTTTCTTGTTTTCGATTAATGTCCTTGATTCACTCAGTTGTCCAATTCAGGAAAAAAGAAAAACAAACCAAGCAGATAAATATTACTACCGTCAGAGCCAAGAGTAATGCTGTAAGAGACAAATAAAAACTGGGAAATAAGCCTATGTGTATATATCACATCATCACTGCCACAGCGGAGATGAGTGGCTGATCAGGAGCTTTTCCAGTCCTCTTGTATCTTGTCATTATTTTTATGATTTTGTCTCTGCATAGATAAACAGTTTCTTACTGAGTTTTTAGAATGAATTTTTTTATTGCTTAAATGTTGTTTATCATTAAATTTAAGCTCAGACCTTAAAATTCCAGACATTTTAAGCAGCATCACTTCTCACAGGCTCTGCTCACTCCATGGCTTCAACTCAGGCACCAGTTTATATATTTGACCTTACAGATTTAAACAGCCACCAGGGGTAGTTCTGTTATTTTAACCTAGACTCAATGGATTCAATGTCTAACCGAATGCAGTCACAAATCACTAAGAACTTGGTAAAGCTGCCCACTTAAGCTTGATAAAGATGTATTTTAATACCACATTTTCATTTATACCCACTACAAATGTTCACACAGTGTATTCATTTCTGTAAACCCACCAGGTTACTGTAGGTACTGTGCAAATTTTTTCTTTCTTACTTGTGAGATGGCATGAGCCAAGGAATTTTCTTGGGTGTGAAAGAGTCAACAGAATTCTTGCTAATGTAAAATGGAGGTCATGTTCCTTCCCAACAAACCCAGTGGGTACAGGAATTCCTCAAGTGAAGCAAAAAGATGCTCAAGACTTGCTGGTGCTGCCACTGTCACTGTCTGTTTCACAGGTGTCCTAACAAGGAATATTTAACTAAATATATTGAAATAAATATCTTTAACAGGTCTGCTCTGTATTTTTTAAACATAAATAACAAAGGTATGGTCTAGACTTGTAGTGTCAACAGGCAATTATTTTAATGCACTTTAAGAATACAAAGCATTTGTAGTATTGCCTTACTAAACACTTGAGAGAATCCACAGTAAAGTGCAACCTCATTGTTTTCATCTCATGTAGGGAGCATAGAAAAGCCACCCCCATATAAATTTAGAAATTAAGCTACCTTTTCCATCAGCACTAATACCAAGAGGTACCTTGTTTCTACCCATGCGCACCCTCAGAAAACCTGGAATGAAGAAAGGGACACTTTACAGTAATTGATGTACCAGCTGAACAGCTTCTCCCCCTGAAACAGACACAGAAAACTCAAACACCTTTAAAATGATGCAGTTCTTCAGAAAACTGGAGTGGGGCCAATCAGCTTTTCTAGTGCTGCCCAAGCTTGTTTGAACATCCCCTTCCAAACGCTGATCTTTCCACTTCTCCCAGGGAAAAGGGATGAGATGAGCTCAGCAAAAGGACAGCAGCTGCATCTTCTCTCCTTTTTAAAATGGGCTCTCTTTTACTCTGTACGTATCCATGGTGAGAATTCAAGGAGTACATTCTAAGGGCAATAACAGAAAATAATCAGCAGATGTAGAAAAGCTGGAAAACCAACTCTTGATTAAGATCACCGTGTTGCAAACTTTAGGGACTAAGAACACCTTCTTGAAGGATCATTCTCACGAGCAGGCAGACTCTTCCATAAATGAGTAGTGCAGAGATACTCTTTTC
The DNA here is from genome assembly GCA_013400915.1 of Pardalotus punctatus. Lineage (NCBI taxonomy): Eukaryota > Metazoa > Chordata > Aves > Passeriformes > Pardalotidae > Pardalotus > Pardalotus punctatus. The sequence goes on along the minus strand of VZTX01021515.1, from coordinate 373,209 downwards.
TAATTGCAGAATACTTAATAGCTATGCTCACAAAAGGATGGGAAAAAATAAAATGGAACTTGTTTTCCTGGCAGAGGCTGCAGAGCAAACAGTTAAGAAAAGAAACTGTTTTGCCTTAAAAACTGAATGTGGTTGAACTGGAAGTTTCTGAGAACACAGAAGACTTCAAATCAAACATAATTTTTAGAGTCACTTTCCTGACAGCTCCTCCAAACCAACTTTTACAACAAATGTTTGTATCAAAATAGCTACCAGCTTCACTGCCAAAAGTGAACCAAAGCTTGATTTTTTTATTTACTCCATAGACATCCATCAGCATTTCATTAAGGTGATTGAGATATTTTTCAGCAGTCATGGAGTGATATTTAGCACCATTTGCTCTGTGGTTTGGGCTGTTACATAATGTAGCTCCTGGCCCATTCAGTCTCCCATCTGCAAGAATGAGACTGAAGTGTAGCAAATATTGAAAGTATATTGAAGGTATCTGACAAATAGCGCAGCAATAAAGCAGAAACAAACCAAGAAACCCTGCAAGTGGATTCTTTACAGCACAACTCAGCAAAGTCCGGCAGTTGTCTGCAGCAGTAGTGGTGTCCACCTAATTTGCAGTAATGGTCTCAGCTGCTTTAGTTTTACCAGCATAAGATGAAGAAGAAAATCTCAAACTGAAGAAAGTCCTGCTCCAGTCTGAACCAACCAATATTTCAGGGGATTTGCCATCAAAACCCTCTGACTTAACAGAGCAACACCCCTGAAACTCCTTTTCCTGATGTTTTGGCAAGGCTCAGTCTCACACAAACAGCTTTGTACTGTCACAAGTTTATTATCCCACAGCCCAGCAGGATCAGCCCCTTGGCCAGCAGGGCACTCGGGTACTTCCAGTCCTGAAGCACTAAGGTACTTTTGAGGCCATAGCAAAGCTATTTTGGCGACTGTGTGAGATCTGATTCCTTCTGCGCATTGTGCAGTGGTACTCCAGGAGCCTGTTTTGCCTTGCTTCTGTGGGGAAAAATAAATTTAAAAAAAAGCATCTTGTGTAACCTCTTGAGCACTTTAGAACTTTTCTGCCACATAGGAGTCATGAAGAGGAGAGAAGAAATTCCTGACAGATTTTAAAATGGGAAAAACTTGCAAAGAAAAATGTACATGCTGACACTGCACTACACCCTACTCCTGATTGATAGAAAAACCACTGAGGCAATGGTCCGTTGTAAAGGAACATTTCTTTTCTTTTTAAAAGATTTACATACACTGACATACAGAGCCTGTACAACTGCTCCAAAGAATCCCTAAATAGTTTTCACTGTTAACTCACCTTCTCCTAATTTTACCCTCTAAACCCTGCTCTCCCCTACAGACATGCACTACCCTTTCTTTTTTTTTTTTTTTTAATTTGAGTTTCTATTGAAATATAGTCAAGAACATTTGCACTTATGTTATCTTCCCACTAAAGATTATAAGAAGATCAGGTCTCTTTTTCTGTAACTACAGACCACCCTCTACCCCAGTGAATCACAAATCATTGAAGAAATAAAAGTTAGGAGTTTTTTTTCCTTTGCCTTCTGGTTTCTTAGACTTACTTTATATTAAATGTGGGTCACACTTCCTTTTACAACTATGCGATGTAGTAACATATGGAAAGAAAAGCTGTGATTCTCATAATTGGCAAAAGCTTTAAATACAGACAAAACACTGTTGATCCTTGATTTAAATCAAAGGGCTGGCACACTCATTTTGCCTGAGGTTAACCTGTTTCAAACATCTTTTATAAGGCTACTGGGTGAAAAGGTGCACATATTTTGGTGGATACCTGACTAGCTGGCTACATTCACAAACTTCTAAACCTCTAGGCCTGAATGAGGAAAAACCCAAATATTATGTCAGCCACCCACAAGTCAGCTCTTCCTCTTGTCTTAGCTCTAAAAGAGAAATAATGACAGCAGAAAATAGTAGTAACAGCATGAAAAAAGTTAACACAACCTCTGAGAAAAATTACAGAGGCACAATATGGAAGTTAAAATAGGTCTTGAAACCAATGACAAAACTGCCATTGACTTCAGTGGCATCAGAATTTTACCCACAACATCTAAACCTAAAGCATAAATTAAAAAAGAAATGAGGAAAGGATAATTACTTACTAGCTTTAGTCTGCACTGAGGCTTCCACCCCAAGCAATTGGCTCAGATTCCATGAGCTTCATCTTTAAGGGTTGAAAATGAAAACCCTTGCTTGCAGTGCCTTGAAATCAGTGAAATGACTGATGGGGTAAGGCAAGTAGCTGACATGAAAAAGAAGTGCTCCCAAATTATCAATATTTTCCTCTTTTATTCACTCTTTGGCAACAGTAAATCAATGAAGGCCACATCCTCATTATATGGGTGGACAACACATCTCTCTATCTATACCAACAGTAAACCTTGCCCTCTTACTGGGGTTCTTGACACCCTAATAAAACTATCAGTTACATTATAGGCAACAGCATTTCAACATTCTCTAGCACCACCTGATCTTCCAGCACAATAGACAAGAAATAAGTTCTATAATGGCCTCTCATTTTTTTTTTTCCCCCTAGATATGCTGTTTTGAATAATAAATATCTGGGTATTTTATCCTATGGCTTAATTTTAAATTTTAAATTACGCTGAAAATTATCTCTCTTCCATGCACTGACAGTAAGCCATTTAAATATTGCTCTATTGTGTACAATTTCAATTCTGTCCAGAAAGAGTCAGAGAGCAAAATCTGACTGTATTTATGAGACTGTATTTTAAGCAAAAGCACCAAGTGACAGGCTAAGATAAAACTTCACCTGGAAAGTAACAAGTGCCAGAGGAAACGGCATTACCTCATTTAGCAAACTTGAGGAAAAAACGTCATTTGCAGAATTTGCTGCTATCACTGTTCACCACGAGCCACGATTACCTCCTGGACAAGAAATGCTGCAGAATGATTTCAGACCCCAGAACCACATAGAGCTTTTTCTTGTACTTTTCCCACCTCCTGTTTCCTGGAGAAATTGTAGTTGCAGCCCCTCCTGCTGCTGAGGGTTTTCTCCAAAACTTTTTCATTTCCTTCAGCTGCTTTGGAACTCCTGATTTGGATGTGATTTTTTTATAACTATCCTGCACAGCTCTGTCCTGACTTTCCAAGTGTTCCTACTGTGGTTACTTTTGCCATTATATTTTATTAATTACACAGATTAAAAGAAAAAAAAAACATTAAATAACTGAACAGCATAAGGAGTGCTAAAAATTCAAGAATAATTAGCAAATTATCATTCCTTTCTGTGAATGTAAAGCTTCTGGATAAGCAAGCACATTTTATGTTCAGTTGAACAAGTATTTACCACCAGATCAAATGCTTAATAGTAGAGATAAGGGAATCCGGCTGCACAAATCCAATCAAAGCTGGAGAGAATCAACCACAATAGGAATGTCAGTGACTACAGTCTCGACTATTAGCACTTTCATCTGGAGAAAAAAAATTGATGAAACTCTGCCGAAATTGCATGCAAGATTAAGTCATATTAAATGGTATGACTGGGTCATTGTTCTGTGCTCACAAAAGGCAAAGTGTCTGTCTTATTTAAAGGAAGAGGATTGAGGAGGTATTGGAAACCTTACAGGGAGGAGGTATTGGAAACCTTTACCCTTCAGAGGGTACATTCTGCCCACTCCCCTCATGGCACTGTAGCATAATGTTATACAAATAAACAAAGCTTACCCACTTCCATGTTGGGGACGCCTTTTGCGTCCACCACCCTTCTGTGGCTTGGCCTGGAATAGCAAACCAGAAAACAGGAACGTTTTTGTGTTTCCCACTGTCACACTGGGCTATCACTGTTGGAGTGACCTGTTCCACCTCTGAGGAAAAGCAACTCTGCCCAGCCATGCAGCAGCAGCCTGGCTGCTCCAGATGAAGCTGTGGATCAGAGCAGCATCTCAAACTGGCCGCTAAGGTGGGCAGTGGCCTTGGCTCACCTGCTCAGCTTCACGGCCAGGATGAAAAGCAGCACTGCTGCCCGGGCAGGGATTGATGAACCTCTCGTTGGAAGTGTCAGGGAAATCAAAGCCGGAAGAATGTGAAAACTCTCAGTTGGAATTCTACCTAGATAATTAAGTACAAACCCCCTTTCTTTTACAAAAGTTGCAGAGATCCTTAAAGACCACGAGTGATGGAGAATCCATTTCAGACTGCATTTCACTTGAAAACATTCGTGCCCAGGCAGTTGCCAGAGACATAAGCTAGTCTGTCATTTCAGTTCTGACAAGGAAACCCATTTAACCACTTTATTTGCACAGAGCTCTCATCCTCATTCATTCCAGGCTTATTTTCCTCAGCACAAGGCAGGGCAGAACAGGAATATTGCAGGGAAGCATGTCCCATTAGAATGATCATAAACACCATCAGGAGGACAGAGTTTCTGGGCAGTCTTAGAATCACAGACTCATAGAATGGTTTGGGTTGGAAGGGGCTTTAAAGATCAGCTCGTTCCAACCCCTCTGGTACAGGCAGGGACAACTTCCTTGATTTTCCCTTGTGATTGGTTGGGACATGGAAAAAAGCTGTCTTTAAGAGCTGCTGCCTGTTGTATCATTCTGTCCTTCAGCCTTTTAGTTACTTCATCAACAGTTCTATTCTGGGCATATTTGTTAGCTTGGTCTTCAATCTGTTTGATTACAGAATTGAAAGATTGTGCATGAAGACAAATCACTTATTTTGTAGTTTCAAGCACCTGATTCAGCAATAATGAGTAAGAGCTGCTCTAGTGACAAACAAGACATAGACCTAGAAGAAACTTAGATGCAAAACAAAATGATAGGTTTATCAAGTTAGAACACACATTGATTCCAAGGCCTGTGTTGTGCTAACATTTCCTTTACAAAAAAAAAAAAAAAAAAAAANTCTTAAAAAAAAAAAAAAAAAAAAAAAAAAAACAAAAAAAACCCAACACAAAAACAAAAAACCAAAAACCTGATATTGTTCTGAATTATTTCTTTTGCAAATGGAGGTGCTAGACCCCCAAATCACAGGCTTAGTTTTTAATGAACCCAAGTTTCTACATCAGCTAAGGAGCCACCTTGATCCTTTAATACCTCCTCAGTTAACATGAGATGGCTAAGCTAACATGAAAGAAGTTAATGAAAGTATTTCCATTGAATTTAAAAGGAAAAAAAAAAATCATCTTATGACATTTTCTGTCCTCCTGGTTCCTGAATAAATCACTTCCATGCTTTTTCCCTTTGTGGGAATGTTCATAATACTTTTCTTGCTTGGGCCCTATAAGAAAGTCCATAGATATGGACTATATACCCTTCTTGTTGAAATACCACAAGCTTCATCACTAAGACATTAAAATAAATAACAATTAAATACTTAATAATTTTTAAAGACAGAAAGAAATTAAATTAGAGTATGCAATGCGTCCCACTTGTATCTATTTTACATCCATTATGGATTTACTATAACCCATCAAAAGGGAAGTTAAAACAATTATTTCTGTTAAATTTTAGAGCATGTATTTCCATATAAGCAAAATGCAAAAATATTCAGCAGTCTCATTTTATAGATTTGTTAAATGTGTTTTATAGAATTCCCTAAACTTGGAGAGAATCTTAACATTTTACTCTAAAAATATGCTAATGAAAAGAGTTTTACTTTGATCTGAGCAGCACGCAGCAGATTAACTCTAAGCCTTCAAAAAAGGATCAGAAGATGACAGTGACTGGTGAGTGCCTCACCAGGATCTCAGACGGACTCATCTGCTGAAGGCACCTGGTCCTTCTGAACAGAAGACGTTGCCAAAACATCACCAACTGATGACTACTATACATCAACCACAGGGACAATAGTATTTAGATTTGAAGCTCTAGCAGATTTGGAGATTTTGTTTTTTCCTGTGAGGCTAAAAGGGCTGTTTGCAATTGGTTGAGTAATGATTACAGCAAAACACAAATTGTCCAGATCATCAGAATGTGGCGGTGACATCCTGTTGATGCCACAAAATCCAGAGAAGGAAAAATCTTTCTTCATTTTATCCTGGTTAATGCAGAGATCTACTTGAAATGGTGAAAAACAGCTTAGGCAGGAATGATGATGGAATGAGAGAGTTATGACATTTAGAAAAGGAAGGCAGGAGAAGACGGAGTGAAAATGTAGATTTCTACCTTCTCAAAGAACTGTAGTCTCATGGGAAATGAGTCTAAAGGGAAAATAACTTGAGGATAGCTGGAGGTGCATCACTGAAACATACCATCACAGTATATATGACCAGAACATGAAAGCTCACAGCACAATGTGAGATTCAATACAAAAAAATACCAAGAGTAATAATAATTTGTATTACTGAAGCATTTGCAGAATGAGAGGGATCAGGAAGAAATTTGGCTTTCTGTTCAACACAGAAAGAACACTACCAGCAGATTGCATTAAGGGGGGGTGAAACACATAAAACCCCTTTTTGTATCCATCTCTGATAAAAGTCAAATATCAGCAGGTTTCTTGAACAATAACAAAAAAGAAAAGAACAAATTACGGGATGTTACTATGTATTTATATTAGCTCTTAAAGAATCTAAAATTGTCTCCTAAATCTATGCAGAAATGCAAAGATACTACCTAGCTTTAAAAAAGGGGAAGAAGAACTAGAGAGTTATTGACATATTTCTAAGAAATCTATTCCTGTTTTCAGGCAGTAATTACGGAGTCACAAAGAGTTCAAAGCCTGCTAAGAGACACAAGAGTCACTAGGGATCCTTGAGATCTATGATCCTGATTTCGGGCAAGCTTATATTTGAAATTATATTTCCCTCCCACAAGCACCACTTTCACCCTGCTTTCCTAGGAAAATAAGAATAATGCAGTCAGCTTTTGCATCCACATCTGTCAGCCTTTCCCCTAAATTTGGTGTCCATTTAACGATTTCAGTCAAACTGGAGAGTGGTAGGGGCTTTCAGACACAGTTATTCCAAATTCTGTGGAACTGACACACAAAAGGGAGAGAGACTCCTCATGCTTCCAGTTGGGAAGGCAGATCCATTATATTTCCCACGTGTTAGCAGCTAGCCAAGCAATCACATATGCGCTCCTCTGGGCTAGCCACGGACTGTGTCCTGCCCAGCTGCTGGAATTGTGCAGTGAGAGGAATGTTCTTTTTCCACCTTTAAGGAATAAACCACAAGCACATTTCCCAGCAGTGTGAGACACCACACTCACTCCCATCTCACCAGGGCTGGCTCAGGGAGCTCTTCACTCAGGCCGAGCAAACCCAGCCTAACTGTCCGCTCTGCCGCACCAGTTCTGGGTGCCAGGATGCTTGTTGAAGGTGTGGATGAAGCACCAGATGGCAGCTCAGCAGAAGTTGGGGATGGAGATATTTATTAGTGAGGTCTCTGATTTATGTTGGATTTAGCGTTCTGTGTCCCAGTGATAGAGCTCTATTCCATGTTGGTGAGTCATCTGCATTTTTTGTATCTTGCCAGCTCTCTGCTTTGACAGTCCTTCAGCAGAAATGGTGTTGGACCTCAGTAAAAATAACTTTGAGGAATTTCTGAAAGATCTTTTGACCTCAAGAACAGGAAGGACAAACTCAGCTTGCAGAAAAAAAAAAAACAACCCAGGTTCATTTCTTGACTCAAGTACAGCTCATATTGGAGCCAATCTTAGAATGCATCTGCAGGAACAGTCAGTACCCAAAAAATGTTACACAGAAGGATCCAACCATAAGGTCTTAGATACATCCTAGTGTCTTGTAAAAGCAACTTTGGAAAACATTTCAGAGACAGAGGCAGCCTGCTGGTTTTGAGGACCAAGATGAAGGTCATTGTGGAACAGAATCCTTCACCTGAACCACTCCAACCTGTTAAAGAACTTATGGGTGGAAAGATGTGGAAATACCAAGATTCCACCCGTTACAAGCCATTGGTACAAAATCACCACTGCACTTTTGCTTTTCCAGTGATTTCAGATAATATTGCTTTTCCATTACCGGTTACAAATTTTCACTAAAGAGAGAAGTGGACATAATTTGCCAAATGAGAGCCACACAGCACCCATTACATAACAAGGAAAGCAGTAACATTAAGGTTGATTATGAGGATTATGAGGATACTGGAGTTCAATTTTAGCAATTCCAGGAGGAGGGACAGAAGCCTTGAACTCCTGGCTTGAAGGCTCAGAAGGTGTTTGTACCAGGACTGACTTGGCCACCACAGATCATTGCTGGGATAAGAGGAGTTGAAGGGAAGGAGATGTAAATCACTGCTGATACTCAGAAGCAGCAACTTATCTGACATAGCTGCCAGACACTGAAAAGTTCAGGGAATGAATGAGGTTCAGACATCTCAATCCTTAAATCATTTAATCATGGTGCAATAACTAAATAACAGCTTGAGCTGTGCCTTCAGTGAGGAATCCTGAGCAAAGGAAACTGGGATTTTAATACCCTTACAGTCTTAGCGTGGACAAGTCTGGGGCCATCAGCTCCTGCAGTGTCCCCAAATGTCCCTCACCTGGCTGGTGCCAGGGGACCCTGTGCCCTTTTCTTGTGCAAAGGGTCTGAAGTTCAGGCTCAGCCTGCAGAGCTCAGCCTACATGCCTGGACTGAATGCATTCCTCAACAGAAAGAACATTGTCGTATTTTTAAGAATATCCCTGAAGGCTTGTATTCTGCCAAGACCTTACTAGAAGAGACAGGAGGATGTCTGAGTGCCTGAGAGGCCTGCAGAAGGTGGATGAAAGCTGAGAAGTGTGCAGGGAACCTTTGCCAAGGCTGTGAGACAGCAGAATAGGCACAACAGGAATGGGCTGGGCCCATTTTTGAACCATAGGGATAAGCTGCCAGCTCTGACGTGGGAATGCACAGACAGGGCAACCCCTGCAGATGGGGGACTGAAGAAACACAAAAAGGTCACATCATTTAAGAGGAGATGAAGAAGTCTGAGGAGAACCTGGGGTGAGACAGGGCATACTCCTGTAGAAAAACAACACGTATCCTCAGACGATCTGAAAGCCTCCTTTCTATACATATTTTTTCTTTATATTAACAGAAAATTTTCTATAATAACAGTAACTTTTTGAAAGCCCTGTTTGCCTTTTTTCTTCCCTTTGTTGTATTTCTTTTGATACATGTGAGCTGATACCACTTAAAGTCACCAGGAAGAACAGCAATTTTTAAGTTATCCAAAAGCATCTTGTAAAAGATTCCATTAGAAGAATTACGCTTCTATTTATTGCATAACCTGGAAAAAAAATAAGAATATAAAATTACTTGGGAGTTTGAGAACAATATATAATACAAATGTCTTGAGGCAAAGATGATCAAAGCAATAAATTTTCTTTCAATACACAGCTAAGGGCATTATTAAGAAGACTGTCCCTGGAAAGTAGCCTTCCCAGGCTCCTTCTGTTGACTACAGAGATAACAGGAACTTAATTTAAGCACTGTGTCATTACCTGGAAGAGCTCTATTGCCTCTAGAAGGAGCTAAGGATACAAACCTTTGTGGATACCCTGCATAATTAATGATTGAATTACATGGTGGACACTGGGAAGAAACTTGACTCACCCAATAATGACCTGTCCAATTCAGCTGCATTGGTGGAAGAGGGAGTTTAGATCCCAGCCAGTGCACAAATAAATTTGTCAGAAATCATGAATGAAAGCCCTCTTTTACCTCCATTCAATGCCTGGCACATGAATATAAACTGAAATCTGTAAGTTGGTGCTCCTGGCTGTGAATCTCAGCAGCCCAGGAGCAGACACAGTTTGCTCAAGCCCGCCTGTTATTCAGAATTTCCAGTGAAGAGGTCAAGCTGGTGTTCCATGGGCCTGTTAAATGGCCCTCTTAAATCACTCCCATGTCAATTAGCAGGGCTCCAGAACCAGAGCCCTTGTCATCACTGTGTCACTGCTTCCCTGAGCTGTTTAACCTTCCAGGATTTCATTCGTGTCCGTGAGGCTTTGGAGCAGTCTTGGATGAAAGCTGAAAGCTCCTGGGGACACATGGACTCCACTCACTGCATTTCTATTTAGAAGACACTAAAAAAATACCTGTGGTCAAAAAAAAAAAAAACCACTTGTAACTGAACATATCAAGTACCTCCTTCCTGTGCACTCCTTCTGGGGAAAAAAAAGAAGAGAAAAGAAATAAAAGCTTTGATTTTCTTTTGAGAAATCTAATCCAGACCATATATGCTGCAGGAGAGAAAGCGTCAGGTGGGGGGTGACAAGGAGGGGAAAGAGTCACCATTTCCCAGCAATTGTGAAGCTCTGTTTAGCTGAAACAAGTGTAGCCTTCACAGAGAAAATGGCTGTGAACACTACACAGCAACATCTGCTTTGTGAGTCTAATCCATAAAAGGCTTCCAAATGCCCTTAAAAATTGTTCCCTCTTTTCCCCAGCCTGAATGCCATCTCCCAGGAAGCCATCTGGGACAAGCATGCCAGTTATTCTGCTGTAGCGATGGCAGTATTGTCCTCAAGTGCCTCCGGATGAGTCACATCAATGCAAAAGTCCAATTATAGCAGAAGCCCCCCAAAGCAGAAGTATCATTTCAAATAAATAAGACTGATGTAGCTGAACCACTGGAATTCAGAATGTAATTCAGTCACTTCATCACCTTTTGCTCAAAACCCCTGCATCCCTTAAAGCACCCGTGCTAAATCCCCAGTCTGGTTACAACATTCCCAGCACAGATGTGATAGTCTTAAGCCAGTGTGTATGCATTTAGAGGAGTCAATTACCTTTCCTTTTTTTTCTTTTTCCTTATTATTTTAAAATACAGCCTTTTTAAAACTGGCATTTCTTACCATTTTAGAGTAGCGAATGAACAGTGCCATCCACTGTTTCTCTACATAATCCACAGCATTTTCCTAGGATGTCTTCAAGAGGGTTGAATTTAATAAAAATTAACACCACATTTGGAACTAAGAAATGTAGATTGGTAAAAAGACATGAGGCAAAATTCGTGTTTAAGGAGGCAGGCTGAATCATAGAATGAGACCTCTAAAAGGAGATTACAACAAAGGAGATTCTCTGAAATCTCTCCTCACCCATGGGTGAGCCATTCTCACCTAATTAGCCATACCAAATACTTCTACTCCAATCAAGTAGGTCATCTATTACGTTGTTGAGCATAAATTCTCTCTTCATCTTATTCTAAGAGTTACATTTATTCTCCAGAGCACTCATCAACTGCCTAGACCATGACCCTGATGATCAATATTGCTAAAAACAGCTGCCTTAGGAGAGTTTACTACAGAAGAATTAACAGTATGATGCGAATGAGACCCTGTTTTCTAAACACGGCCAGTGCAAGATTGTGTGTCCCTGAATGCCTCTGACAATGGAATAAAAGCCTTGTCTTTCAGGTGTATGTTTTAGATGCTGTTCCTGTAAGAAGATTCCAAACTCATCCCACCCATGGTGTTGCAGGTCTTGTTTTGCTAAATACTTGCACTTTTCAGCAATGTCACAGCTTAATAACGCAAATACGCAAATATGCTCAATGTTCACCCGAACAGAATCTCAAAAGCATTATTCCCACACCTCCCTGCACTTTGCTAGAGCACAACCTCAGTGCTCAGCATTTTCCTAGACTGGTCTCCCAAGGCTTCTCTTTCATCTTTTTAAAACAAAAGCAGAACAGCCATTGACCACAATGATGAATGAATCAAAGCATAACAGTTTGCCTCTCAGCACCTTACTCTATATTATTTCCTTATAGGTAATGTTTAGAATTTCAAGTAAAGGCCACTTTCCAATTCAAAGTGGCTGCAATTCCTGACTTTTCTTATAGTACAGATCTCTCATTGACACAAATAATGGTAGAAATATTATTTAGAAAATTGTATAACTGTCGAGTCCCAGGTAATTCAAAGGATAATTACTTGTTCATGATCAATGACTAATTATATACTACACAACACAGAGCTATAAAGCTGACAAATGGTGAAAACACATAGTTACAGCACACTGTGCTGGGAACATGACTTTCATGAACCCAGTGCATTACACCCAAAGTTTTCTCTTAAGATATTTATAGAAATGAAAATGCATGCAGTAGAATTGGTTGTACTGATCGTGCTCATGCTCATTCATATTTCAGGATGAAAGATTTTTTTCCAAAAACCATTTCCTATTGATGCTGTTGTGTTTGCTTCTCACATACAATGATCAGCGGGACACCAGGTTGTGAGGGCCAGACTGGAAATTATTTCTTTGATTTTTCTATTATGGTTTCAAAGGTAAGAAAGAGTTCCACATCTTTCTGGAAGTCACTGGCTGTAAGCAGAGAAAACCAGAGCTCCTGAGAGAGTAGATTAGACCTGATTATAAACCGACCTCATTATATAACTGAAATGTTATTGCAATAAAATGCTTAATATAATTCCCTTTTTTTGGGCATTGATATTTTGACCCCATGATCCTCATGCTTGTAGCTCTTTGGACTTCTCACTTCGGGGAACCTGTTCATACTGAAAATGCAATTTTATGTTGAGACTATTAAATTTCAATTCCTTGTTCTTTACAACAACCATCTACTCAAAAAAAACCCCCTACANCTCTTTGGACTTCTCACTTTGGGGAACCTGCTCATACTGAAAATGCAATTTTATGTTGAGACTATTTAAATTTCAATTCCTTGTTCTTTACAACAACCATCTACTGAAAAAAAAAACCCCTACATTAATTAATTTTGATTTCTTTGTGTTTGGAAATGCTAAATAATGTTTGATAATGTCATGGATCTGCAGCATAGATTTCCTTTGCTGGGAAAAGGCTTGTCTCACCTCTGAAATGCTGAAATAATGTCAAACTCACAAGAGTTTCCAGCATTCAGCAACTAAATAAGTCACATGAGGAATGGGGAATCTCTTCCACCAATCTTTCCTTTCTGATATGCATAAGGCAAACCAAAAGACTTAATATCTCCAGCTATAGCTGCCATATTAAAAGACAGGAAGTAAATTATGGTAATAAAAGAACTTACCTTAAATCTGTTACAACTCACACATCATCAACTTGCCTCCTAAATTTTTGATCTGTCAAAGAGGGTCAACACAGCTGCAGGATTTCTATTAGTCATGCCAGTACACTCAAGATCACAGGGCTGCAAAGCCTTATGAAAATCTTTCCAATTTTCCACGAATTTACCTGAAAGGATCTCTTCCACCTAACAATTGATGGAATTAGTAATACTGGTAAGAAAAAAAAAAAAAAAGTTTTCCTGTGGTTTTGACAGTGTTACCACATGGAGAAATGTACTGAAATAACAAATTTAACACTTACTGAAAATGAGCTGTGTTATCACTTACAGTATTACAAGCTGGAACAACAAGGGCAGGTTCTTTAGTTCATCTGTTCCCTTAATGTATTAGTAAACCATCTAAGTTACAACAAAATTATATTCACCTAAAAAAAAAGGCTGAGAAACCCCTTGGGTTGTCTTAGCTGGATGGCAACCTACATTGGTTCCAGGTTCTGGTTCTCCCCACTGCTGCTGCTTTTAAGATTCCTCTGACTGGATTATTTCCTACAAGAATGGTAAAATTGAAGAGCTCTCTTGAAAAAGTTGTCCTCTTGCTGGTACCCGCTGTACTCTGCCTCTTGTACGGCCGGTTGGATGGAGTTGGCATCACGACCTGGGACACAAACCAAAAGGATTCCCTGACATTGAGGCTTCCTGGCAGCACACTTCCATCAAGGGCTGGGCATGGAGTCCAAACCCAGCCATGGAGTCCAGACACCAACTCCTCCAGGCAGAGCCCCTGTCTGAGTGTGAAACCACAGCTGCCAGGGTCATGTGTGGCGGCTGCAGCATCCCTGCTGGCATTTAATCCCAAGGTGGGAATGTTCTCCCATGTTTAGCATTGCCTTTACCTGTCTTTCCTCATGCTACCATTTACTTCGCTTGGGATGCTTATTTTAAGCGGCAAAAAAGGCTGGTTAAGGGTGTACATCTCTAACTTGAACCTAACCAGCTTCTTTTGTAAATCCCACGCAGTGTGTGCATCAGTTGCCTGCGGAGGCACTGTCAGCATTTACATTTGCCCCAGCATGCCAATTTCACAGCCACCAAAACTTGCCCCAGAATTTCAGCAGGATCTTTATTCTGCCAAAACCCAGCTGGAATGGACTTGAGCTGCTTCATCAAATGTTGCTGGTTTTGGAGCCGTCAGAGTAGGAAGCAGCCTGTTTCAGCTCCTAACATCCAAATATTTCAAAGCAGTGCACACCATTCAGGGCTATCCAATGGAACCTTCTTTTTGTGCATCTAGCATTTCCCTTGACACCTGTGTGCTCCTCTGGTATCTCTCAAAAACACTCTCCAGACTACCTAAGACAAAGTTAAATATGGAGTGAATTCACATACTAATGCAAACCCAAAAGATAGTTGATATTCAAAATTATGAACAGCTTCTTTATACTGGGGAGTCAATTTGCCAACTGCACCTTAGGTTATTTCTTAGAATAATTCAGTAAGCAAAAAAGTACTGACATTTCTGTCAGGGAAGACAGGCCTACTAAGTGTTGCCTGTGGGTTTCAGCAAATAACCTCTCTGTAGCCTGGGTGAGTGGTTCTAAAGGAAAACACTGTCAGACAACTGCAGATTTAGAAGCATCAAAACTGCACCCAGGGAAATATGCAATGTCTGTGTAGTATATAGAATATATTTTCATGGAATCACAGAATATCCTGAGCTGGAAGGGCCCCACAAGGACCATGGCCCTGCCCAGGACACATCAACAATCCCACTCAGTGCCTGTGAGCCTTGTCCAAACACTCCTGGAGCTCTGGCAGCCTCGGGCTGTGCCCATTCCCTGGGCAGCCTGTTCAGTGCCCAGCACCCTCTGGGGGAAGAACCTTTTCCTGATACCAACCTAAACCTCCCTGACACAGCTCCATGACACTCCCTTAGATGATCCATTTTAATCCACGTCCACTATAAAGAATAATAGAGAAAATAAGAAACAACAGAATAGAAGAAAAACAGATCTGAGAACAAAAAGCTGAGAAATATTACTGCTGTTCCTCTGCTGTATTCACAGGGGTGAGCTAGTGATTCTGCTGGAGTTTTCAAAAACTTCTAGTAACCGTGAGATTGCTTTGCAACTGATGCCTCAGAAATAGTCTAGAAGCAATGATTAGGATTATTGGATTGCTAGAATGAATGTGAACGTACTAACTTAGCTACAAACTGTATGCAGAACATAACATTTTACCAAAACACAGTCTGGCATTTTGCCACAGTGATTATAAATGAGGCTGTGATTGCAGAATGAAAAATAAACTCTTTTTCTTTTTCTTTTTCTTTCCCTTTTTCTTCAAACAAGTCCTTACATTTATGGTAGTCAAGCTATCCACTCTGTTTTGGATCAGTTAGTTAACTCCTGGAAGGCTTTATTTTTCATTTGAAATACTAGGTTTTGTAAAAGATTTTTTAAAAGGTCACTTCTTGTGACCTTTTCCCCACAAGCATAAAAAAGAGCAAACATTTACCAAAGCAATGCTGATTCCACGGTGTCCCTCTACACTTCCAGATCATCCTGACCTACAATAACTGAGAGGTCTGCACATGTTTCAGTAGCCTGCATATACTTCAGTTTCCAGTGAACAAACAACTGGAATATTCACTAAAACGGTGGGAATGAAACTAAAATGCCTTCTGGACAGATTATCTCATTTTCTGTGCCACAAATTAATAGATAAGTAACTTGCTTGGCACAAACAATTTCAGTTCCAGACGCAGTGACAAGGACGTGGTGAGCTTTGAGCCATTCTGGCTATGGACACTGGTGACTTGATCTGGAGAATTTGAGACCTACTGTTGTTGAAGGTCCTCTTTCTTTTCTCATGCTTCCTTTGCACCTTTTTACGCATCCTTTAAACCAGCTTTGCTTCGAGGGTGGGTCCCTCTGCATTCTTGACCTGGATGCTGAGGGTGAATTAGCTCCGAGGGAGAATGTTTATCCAGGGTCCGATGTCTGATCACATCTTGTGCCAATGGATGCTGATTTGGACTGTGTAGTAATAGACAACGGATAACTTCATGCAAAAGAACAAGGATATTGTTATTTTGCTGCACTTGAGGCATACTTTTTCTCTTCATTCCCATGGCAAGTAATACACATGCTTTATGTAGGTGAGTTCTAAATATGGGTTTGTTAGAACTCTTTTTATGACTGTCTATTGTGTTTTGCAGTTTTAAATTTCTTCCTGAACATTTTCTCTTTTTTCCCCCCTTTTTTTTTTTTTTTTTTTAATTGTTTCTTTATTTTCTGTAAAGAAACCTGAGGAAAGACAATGGGTAGAGAGAAGAAAAAATGGAATAAAGGCTTTGAAACAATAACAGAAAAATTAGGAGTAAATCATTCCTTCAGTGTTTTGGTTTTCCAGGCTAACCACTAGACAAATATCTTTCTGTTCATAAAATTCACCCTAAGAAAATTCTGTTTCCCTTTAGTCCTCCACAGAGATCCAGGGTGGCAGTAATAATATAGAGGATGAGCAATTATTTACTTCATCAGTTGGTGTGGGAAATACTTTTAAGTTTGGCAATCAAAAGATAATGGTCTTGTGAAACTACTATCTGGTATTTGAATTTTCTTTAGAGACTCTTGTCAGTGCATTAAATCATATGGAAGCAAAACCTGATAATGTACCTACCTCCCTCAGTAAATAACTTGGGGAATCTGGTACTGAAGCTACAAAGACAGCTTTTACTTCAAAAGAAACAATTGTACGGACTGGCTAGATCTTACCCATGAAAGTGAAATATCTGTTATGATAAAAATAAATTGCATTTTGTTCAAATCTTAGATAATGTGGGAATGTTAAGGCACACTACTTCAGGATTTATTAAACGTTTGCTTATTTGGCCACCTTGCAAGCTCAGCTTTATGGAGTCGAAAGGATTTATTCTATTGCCCAGATCATTATCTAAGTCAGTCTAGCATCAGTGATGTTACTAGGGATGTACTGATGTATTCCAACCAAAAAAAATCATCATGTTATGTATAAATATAAACTATTTTACATGTATTTCTTTCACAGTGGGAGTCTCCAGATGCTGGCGATTAAATAGTTCTTTCTTCTGCCTGTCTTTCCACCATCTCCAATACCTCTGCCTTTGTTAACAACTGCATTCAGTAACGCTCCAGTTCAGTAAATGAATAAAAATCAGAGTAATAAAGTGCTTTACTGAATCATGGCCTGAATATTGTAAGCATTATTATTATCTACTGCAATGTATGAAACTGATTTTCTTTCCCTATAAATTGCTAAGTGAATTCTTACTTTCTGAGGTCATATATGTATATGTATATGGATGAAATACTGCAGCGCTAAAACGAACAGTTTTTATGTAATTATATTAGAAAGGAATTGTGATATATCAGCTATATAAAACCATCTAATAAAAAATGCCAAGAGTGCTTCTGAAGATATGCCCAGCGCTTCCTCTGCTTGTGTCAACCAGACTGAGAGCTTTAATTTTTTCAGACTATTATTTGCTCATTCAATTTAGAAATACAGAGCCTACAAGTTAAGGAGAGCAATGTGTAGCAAATCAAAGTAATAAAAAAATAGAGCTTGTCCACCAAAGGGATGATCACAGAACCCAGTGTGGGACACGCATATCATGGCACTCCATCAACAGAGGCAGAAAGGCCGTGCATCATGGGGGCCATGGAGCTGGCAAAGACAGACAATTCTTAGCAAAGCTCATCTTCCAGAAACAAACACAAAAAGGAATCCAGAGTCTAGAAAATGCCAGATGAAGGCACTGCTGGAAGCAGAGTGAGCTGTGGGATAGCAGGTTTGGCACTGCCAGGGTCAAACATGGTGTTCCAGTCCGGCTGTCAGATGAGAAACTGCAAACACAGTCCTTGTACAAACACATGAGAGCACTCTGTTTATATTCTATAATACATTACATTCTATAATATGAACTTTCAATGATGGCTATGTGGTTCTGACTAATTAACTTTGTCCATCACACTGATTTTATCTCTTCACCAAAAGAGACTCGCCTGTCTGTGGTTCCTTGCGTGTGCTCAGGGCCCAAGGGGATGCACATCCATTGCTGAGTGCCACATCTGGATATACACACCTACAATACCTCCCCTGCTTCTCCAAAATGCTGGAACTCAGATTAAGGTGTGGCTTTCTCCTGCACATATTAATGCCTGCCTTTACCTGAAATGTCAATCACAACCCATTGGTGTCCTTCAGCACTTGATGTTTAATAGGTATTCATGCTCTGCAGTATTAGGATGTAATGTTAAACCCACTATGTTCCTTAAAACATTTTAGAATGCTCTGAACACTAAGAACAAGAGGAAAGAGACTTTCCAATACCACTTGAATTCCTTGCCCTAAGGTGAACAATCTCCTCTTAGAAGAGACTGAGTAAAAATAATAATAATGCAGGTGAAAGGTTACAGCTTGATACTACAATTCTAAATTTCCAAATTTGCAGGAGATGCAACAATATGACTCTGAAAGTAATTTAAAAAAATGATGTCTCATCTTCAAATGACACAAATGCCAATGTTTTAGGTGACTGAGACACCATATGTTATAAACACAAGTACCATAAAATAATTCTTTTCATATAATGCAATGTATAAAATTAATAGACACAGCGATACTTTTTTAGTTTATAAAGCACAACTAATTTATACCAAATATTGTGCACTTAAATTATTTTAATACCTTTTTGTTTCTGTGTTTCCATATACACAGAGGAACTTTCTGAAAAGATTATAGGAGATAGAGAAGTTGTTTACTGCTATTTCTTTGGTGTTGAAACACTTGCATAACTGATCTTTTTCTAGGATGTGAGATTTTAGGTAAACCACAAAATATTACAAGACTCACAGTAGAATATCAAAGGGTGCTTCACTCATCCTTTTATAAAACATCAATCTAATTCAACATTTTAAAGTCAAATTTGTAGTAGAGCCAGAGGGAATATTATATTTCTAGCTTGTACATTAGAGAGTCACAATACTAGGCTGGAATTTCACTTTCAGAATATGGATTTAAAAGGTAGGGATCAGTGGCATTTCAGCCCCCAACACACTGAGAACAATTTAGAAAAACACATCAGGTGGAAGAAAAAGGGAGCAGGCCATTATTTGTGGGTTTGTCAGTAATGTGATGAGAAATCAGAAGGATGCTGCAGAACCTATTCAAATCTTTTAGATAAGAACATGAATGGGTTTAAGTCCTGGAACAGAAGACATTCAAGTTCAAATCTACTTCTATCACCTGAGAAAAAAAGAGCAAGAAGCTTCTTTTTGTTGTCTCTAATACAGAAAGAAATGTCTTTACTTGGTTTACACGGGTTTTTCACAATAGCTGAAAACCTACTTGCAGTAACATAAATATTTAAGAATGTAAGAAATTCACACATGTTTAGACATCAGCAATGGTGAGGATACTGCCCTGTTGAACAATCACACACAGCAGCTGGGCAGAAGAACAGTATTTGTTAAATGTTACAGTGCAGATCTTAGTGTGAATAGAAAATACGATGTCCAAGAGGACTTTTCCTGTGTTGATCACTTGGGTCTGAACATTTCTTGCTTCATTAAGAGTCAAATCCAGGAGGTCTCTGAAAAATAAATGGAACGGTAAAACGCTAAAGACACCACTAACACAGGATGAGTGGGAAGAATAAGGAAAGAATAAGTTTTCTAAGGAAGTCCTACAATGAGAAAAGGAGAAAATGTGGCAGAATAGAAATGGAAGCTTAATTATAAGCTTTATTAAAATATTTGCAGCTCATAATATATGATCAAAGCATAAATAAATTGCCAGTATTATGCTAGGCATGAGGGACTCAGGCAGTCCTTGTCCATAGAAACAGGGGAACCCTTAGCAGAATCTGAGATGTTACATATTTATTTATTTATTTTTTTGATACCAGTGTAACTTCTGTGAGAGCACCAGTTCCCATTTCTGTCATAATATTTCATGAAATATACCGAAAAACAAGCAGGAGTTCAAAGGCAGCCACAAGGAGGATTCAACAACTGGCCAACATGACTTGAAGTCACATTTTTCACTTGAAGTGAAATTGTAGGAAGTCAATAATTTTTGATTATCAGAGAAGTTGTTACAGATTATTTAGCCTCCAGCTGCACATACCTTTGTTAAAGAAACTTGAAAAACAGACTCTGTGTGTTGCTGTAACAGGAAACAAACACTGACAACTGCCAGATGACTTTGAAGAAGATATGAGGCAAATGCCGAGCTGTAATAGTAATTAACAGAGGCAGCACCTAAAAATAATTGTTCCTACTTCATCAAGCATAAAGGAAGCCGGCTTTAAAGAGAAATAAACGTCTTGGATATATCTGCACAGCTTCTGAAGAACAGTGCCACTGGAGAAATGTTCATCACCTTTAGGTGGATCTATTCTGCCAGAGGAAAAAAGGGTCTGCAATGCCTTCATGTCTCACCCTCTTTCACTCACTGTATCGTCAGAGCAGGAAGAATAAATCACCCCATTAAGACTTAGAGTTTGACAGGATTCAAAATAAGAATGCACTTGGAGAAAAAATTGGCAGAGATTTTTTAACTGAATTTAATCAAGGGTGACCTTTGCATGGATACACTTCTCTTTTTCAATAAATATGTAACCACAGGTGACTCACATGAAAAAAAAAAGGAACTTACTACTTGTTTATGCTTGCTTTTTCCCATAGGAATTTTCTGCTTGTTTTCAAAGGTGCCCCCAGGATCCTGGAATTTTTCTTAGAATTGTTGCAAAGGATTTTTTCCTGTGGCTTTCAGTCCAAATTTGATTTTTTAAAAAAGAAAAGGGTTTTTAGAGATTTTCTTATAGAAGTACTCTACGTTCCAAGCAAAATTTTGAATTAGAACATCACATCATCGCTATAATGTGCAACTCTAATCATTAGAGTAAGCTTGCATAGCTTTTCTTTGTTGCTAAATATATAAACTCAGCCAACTTATTTTCTCCATTCCAAATGTCTAAGTGTGGAATTCATCTAACCAAATATACATGCCTGCACCTGAGCGAGCCACTCTCAGTTCCCTTTATAGTCATTGGGGAGAAATAGGCCCTTTCTGGACAGGATTCATCTCATCCTAAAGCAGACATCTCGAACGGATGAGATGAATCCTGCCATTGTTCCTCTCCAGTGGCCATAAAATGGAGTCCAGGAGGAGCAGTTCAGGCATAGAAATTCACATTGCAGATGTCTACATTGAGACAGTCTTTAATGCATCTCTTCTCATTATTTACACATAACACTAGAGAAACTAACTAAGGGGAATAGGATATTGCAGTTTTTTTAATGTTACGATGTACACTGTACCCAAATCTGAAAACATCAAAAGTACTGGAAACGTTAAACTATGTTAAAAATTCTGTGAGTTTAACTAGTATTCATGTTTCATAAATAATTACTTTAAAATCAATACGGTTCCATGATCCCCCAAACTATTGGCATATCTCCTACTCAGTTTCAATGGTACTGCAGAAAGATCCAATGGCTAAAAGCACTCCTGCTTCAGATGGGTCTGTGTAGGCAGCTGTATCCCTCACCTATTATCAGAAATGTACTATAGTCACCTCAGAAAAGCTTTAAAAACTCCTAATGCTCCTTAAAATGGTGGCAGATGGTATTTAGAGCAGTTGCTAATCCAGGATTCAAAGGACAAAACTAAAAAACTACCAAATGCCATCAGAGGTACCCAAAGCTTCCCGGGTCTTTTACAAAAAAACTCCTGGCTTTGGACTGCCCAGCCAACAAAGATAAACAGCGAACAAAGCTTAGCAACACAAGTTAGAGGAACCACAGCATCCAGGCTTTGGGCAACTGCAACCGGACACCATGGGGTGGGGAGGGAACCTGATTTTTCCCGCGGTCCTGCCTGTGAGGAGCAGACACCCCACGGCTCAGGGGCTGAGCACGTCCCGCTGCCCAGAGCCCAAAACAGGGGCTGGGGAGGGCCAAGAACCAAAGACTCAAGATAAATGAAGATAGAGGCAGTGCTGGCACTCGGATTTCACCAGGGGAGAAATTTCATTCCCTGCAGGTAAGGGCTTTGCCAACAACACTGTTGAGGAATGGGTTATTAAAAAAAAGCTGTAGGAAGGATAGATATTTCATATCTGATTATTGTCTTGGATAAATTAATATGAAACAAACAGTATGAAATAACAGATTATTTTTAAAATTAGGGCCAAGATAACAACAGTTATTTTGAGCCTCCAGCTGAGATCTCTTCACACTCCAAAGTCTATGGTCTGCTAAATTCCTCAAATCACACTGTAGAGAGCAATTCTGCACTGAAAATGAGCAACCAGCCAAAGCTCTGTCAATCAGAGCAGCAGACCTCTCCACTTCCACCTCCTTGCTCAGTAATCCTACAACTGCCTCTCGGATTCAGCAGTGACAGCTGCCAAAATCCCAGGAGTTGGAGAGAGCTCGGGAAGAAACACCAGCGCGGATGTGCAAAGGTCTGGCGTTTCTCACTCCGATTTGTGGGGCCATTGATCAGACCGCAAGGTACAGGGGTTTTGCCACGTCCTGCAGGTTGAGAAGTGGATTGTGGAGCTCTTCCAGTGCTGCCCGTGGCTGGCCAACGCTGCACATTTCTCTCGCGGATTTTATTACAGAAAGGGATGGATTTGGCCTTTCTGGGAGCTTCCTCAGGGAGCAACGCACCAGTGTTAAGCTTTGGTTTTAGGTAAAGCTGAATCAGTTGGAATAAAAACTGAGAAGGGTCTTCAAAACATTTATTTTTTTACATTCCAAAACATTTCTTCCGTATAGTTATAAAACTGGCCTTCAGATTTCAAGCTGTGCTAGAAAGGCAATAAGTGCAATATTTAGGTGCCATAGGTAGAATTACTGAGGAATAGAAACATCGCTCCACTGTAGGGCCAGAAAAAAATGTGCATCTTTTGTGAGGGATAATCCAGCATTTTATCTACTATAGGAGGCCAGCTAAATTATTAAAGTAATAAAAATAATTCTGCATGGTATGGCTTTTTGGAAGTATGCTCACGGATATGTCTGAGTTCAGAAGAATATATTTCCAAAAGAATTGACTGATTAGGGCCATAACAGCATGGATAGCTGGCAAAACCATGTGATACATCATTCCATACAGGTCCTTTACAAAATACTAGGAATTTAGACATTTTTAATCATCACTGCCTTAGCATCTGATACTTTTATACAAATCATAAATCAAAGAAATGAAGCATGAGGGTAACACAAAAATGACTTCTGCTGCTGAAAACTGTCTCTGCGTTTTTAACTGATGTTATGTTCATCAAAGTCCTGACCAACCGAGCATAATCATTTACCTTGTACCACAAATAAAAGTCACCAATTAAAAATCCTGACAGCCACAAGAAAAGAGTGTTAGGAGTGAGGTCCTCTGATGGCAAACCCTTCACACTGGTCATGTGTGATTCACAAGAACATTCTTCACTCACACGTCTCACCCATGAAGGGGCAAAATCCACAGCAAAGCTCCAAAACACAACCTCAATGTTTCTCACATGGGAATGCTGAAAGATTTTGTGAAATTAATTCCTTCTGTTTATGCAGCCCTCTACATAACCTCAAGTGATGATGTTTTATTTCTGAATGAAAGAAATTTCGAGAGAAGTGATGGAATTCAGGGAATTCAGGACTCGGGTGAGTGAGGTTCTTTGAGTGAAGTACACCCCAGTGGTGCCTTGGATGTGCTTGATTGTGCTGCAGAGGGGAAAAATGTGTGGGTGATCTGATCCTAAACCAGGCAAGGATAAAATGCTAGCTGAAGTCTCCAGGCAAAACTGAATCAACTTCAATAGCCCTCAAATTTTATATCAGGAGCCCATGCAATGTGAATACCTCAAACAACCATAAAATGCTGACATGTATTCTTTTTTATAAACAGGTCCCTGGCACAACACATATCATATTATTTAGATAAAATGTTAAAAACCTAGAAATCATGTCCCTGGCCCATTAATTGCTTTTACAGTTATTATTAACTACAATTGAGTTTCTTCGTTAATAGAATTAGATTATGATGAGGAGCTTTTGCTGTTGTTCCATTCACCTGGTGGAGCTTTTGAATTGCATTATCTGAGAAATATCACCTAAGAGATACGGCATGCATAGGCTTGAACATTTCTGTTTACAGCATCATTAAAATGTCACTCTATTTTTCAAATGCTAGAGAAAGCTCCAGTGGAAGAATACATGCAGAAATCTTTCCATTATGCAACTGCCCTTAAGAGCAAGATTTACTTTAAGATTTAAACTAACAAGCGACATTAATTGAAAAAAAAAACCCAACCCTCCATAATAGCAATTTTTGGACAAAATAATAGTTGATCATTGTTATATCACACTGTGAATGATTAGAAGCAAATCAGATTTATCTGCTGAATGCACAAAGCAATATGGTTATTGCAGATGACACTCTCATACAGCACCTGCTGCTGTAAAATGTATGTCTGCACTGAGCCCTGTACAGTGCAGAGACAGAAATAAAAACCCAACTCATCATGCACATGGGAAGTTCTATTCTCCCAACAAGTTAAATGGATAAGCCATGGGTTATGGAACCATTAATTCATGATCTGGCTACTGATATCCTCAAACCGTATGGTCTGGGTGCCCTCTCTCCTGGGTAAGCACAAAGCAATATTCAGGAGTACAAACGTTGGGTAAGAGTTAAGTTGTTCTTCCTTTCTCCTTGACTGGCCATATGCCCTCAGCGCTGTTGCCAACAAGTATAAAGTCTATTCTGTCAGTTTTCTTCTCACAGCTTTTGGTTTCTGAGTACAAGAGATTAATCATGAGAGGTACTGGACTAGATTTAACCAAAAGCCACAAAAAATTTAATTCCTATGGTATTTTGGCTTTTAAAAGGAAAAATTAATTTAGGAAGCTAATCAGCAGATGACAGTGATCCTATTCAGGAAATCACATTTTGGATAATGTCCTGTGGCCTAAAATCTGTCTCCTGAGATCCTTGAGGCTGGGCTGGAAAGTGTTTTATATCCATTTAAATTCTGTACACTATTCTGTCCATAACATGATTTGAGTTTTTGTCACAGTACTACAGAGATGCCTGGCTGAAGTAAAATAGTGCATTGACATTAATTCAGCAGTTGGCATGACTTCTCAGCCTTCAAAGAAGTCTCAATAAAAATATTTACAATTTCAAAATATTTTTGCCTCATTTTGGTTTAAATTTAAAATCCCAGGTATGAAATTGCTTTATTATGCAGCACAGAAGTGCCCCTTCAGTTGGCTTTTCCCGTGGCTGATGGTGAGCAGTGCAGAGGGAAATCTTTCACCATTAGTTGATTTATTCACTTTAGTTTCACTTCTTTCTTTTCCTTGCCACACCCTCATATTTAAAATGGAGAGGCTTGTAGAGCCACACTCACCATGCAAATATGGGGCTAACAGTCATGAAGCTGCTTCTCCAGAAAATTTACACCATCCCACATCACCAGTCATTTGAATGCAAGAAAGTAATGCTTCCTTTAAGAAATTCGATACAAATTAGTGAGTAAATAGAATTAGAAAGCAGTTACTTAAAGCTTTTTCTCCATTAAACCTACGTATTGCACTGCAAGGAAAAAAAAAGCTATATCAGCTTTTGCATACTGTGCCATATATACTGCAACACAGGCACAAGTAAGATGAATTAATGATGGTAGTCACAGGAAGCAATAATAAAGTTATAAGACAGCAGTGCTAAAAAATGTCTCCTAAGAAAATAATATGATTCTTACCTATTCATTAGCTCTTGAAAAATTTCATTTGGCAAAAGAAATATAAAGCCATTTATGACTGACTTCAAGTAATCCAAAGACACAAATCCACTCCGACTGACATCAATTTCTCTGAAGGCTTTTTCCATGTCCTGATAGGCTGAACACAGCTGTAATGAATACAACTTACAGTGTTTTGTTTAGAAAAACCAAGTTCATGAAGCTTTTAAAACAGTAGTGCATTTTTTACAAGACCTTTTCAAATGTTCTTCGTTGTGAACTGATCAAAAAGGTTACCCTGGCATGCTCTGACCGTCAGATGTTTAATTAATAAGCTCACTACAAAACAGTGTTCCCAATCACATGCTCTCAAATGACAAGTCAGACAAGTTTCTCAAATAATAACTCTGCTTCAAAATTCAGAGCTAAAAATACTTTGTGGCTCAGCCTGCTTGATAACGCCTGTCTTAATGTAACCTTAAAACCATCCATGGCTTAACCTAGTAACAAAGTTCTCGTTATTAAAATGGGTCATCAGCATGATTAATTCCAGAAAACATTGCAAGGGGTGGAATAATTAAAATAGATCTTGTTTAAATATATTACATATTTCTTTTGGGTTTTTTTGGTTTTTTTTTTTTAATTCACGAATTGTTGCAAAGGAGCTATGTGGATGTGGTTTTTTGCTTATGGGATGTTAGCTCACAGAGAGCATCCCTGAGGCTTTTCTCCCCCCACCATTTTTTGACAAGTATCCCAGATGCTTCTAAGCTGATCATTGTTCATTCGAAATTGCTGAAACTGCAGGGTGAAGACAGAGGACAGAGAGACCTGAGAAAGCCCAAAACAAACACCCAGGACATGCAGGGATCTAACCCTCGACCTGGGCGTCATTAGCACTCTGCTCCAACCAAGAGAGATGAGAAGAAAGGGCTAAGATGTTGAACGTCCCTGTAGCCTTGTTCTTCCCATGTCTCCAGGATTTTCAACGTTGGGAAAGCACAGTTACAGGGCTGTATAACTGAGCCTCTAGTAGAATATTCCTGATGCACAGTATCAGCTTCTCTTTTCTTAGGGAGTCAGGATTTTCATGACATAACTGCAAAATATTGAATGTTGGAGAACTTTATTTCTTTTGACCTTCACATAAAGCAGGCGGAACACAGCTGTGTTCTACCATCGCACTTCACAACCACCTTCAGTGAAGTTCACATCTAAGAGCATGTGGAGAGGTCATTTGCCATGTCTGTTCCAGCTCCAGTCTCTAAACTTGCTCCCACATAGTGAAAATGTTTTCTAGTAAAGTCTAGAGCTTTGTCAGCTTCAAAGAAATAAAGCCACCTAAAACTCTTCAAGATAGCTTTTGTTAACTGGATATATCTGTATTTACAAACAGACTGAACTAAACATGAAAAACAACTTCCTTTTATTTTCTTGTATTTTAAGCTTGATAAGTAGTTCAAAATTATGCCAGTTAATCTGTGTGTTTCTTGTAGTAGTTTTTAACTGTATTTATTTTAAAGCTTAATACAGATATCTTATGATGTTAACTGGCAACTTTATTAGATTTAATATCAGAAGGTACTACTAGAAAATAACTCCCTCTCTTTGTCTGTATGTTTCCAGAATGATCCATCACCAAAAGTATATTTTCAGAAAATGGAAGATAGTGTCCTTAATGGCCTTTGATAATAAATGTGCCTGTTGACTTTCCTTTGGTCAGGAAGTGTTGGTTTAGGGAACATCCAGGCAAATCAAGGAAAAGCATTCAAAGCCTACATAAGGTGCCGTGTTCCTGCACCTGTACATAAACATGAATTTTAATAAATCTGCACACTTTGCTTTCAAAAATATTGCAATAATATGATATGCTTAAACAAATTCCAGTGTAACTTATGGTACGTCATGCCTAAATTCTGCAGCAAGTTGTCTGGATTTTATAGCAGGCTGGAAAACTTGCAGCAGCTTCACCTGGATTAAATGGAAACCTCACTTTGCAGTTAGAACTCATTTCCACGTGGTATTAACTTTTACAGCCTGACTGCAGCATTTGATTTTTAGACATTTCCCTTGATTGAGAGTGAAGTTGCTGCACACACCTTTCAGAATGAAAGCTTGTTCAGAAAACACTGCAGTGACTCAAGCTCTTTATTTATGTTACCAGGCATAGAACCTAGAAAGATGTAGTTTTTAAAATGGAAATTAAAATTCCATTGCATAAAGAGGATCCATAAAGTCTACAGCTAAAATGGCACCATTAGCATGTCTTGTGTATCACAGGCAACTATTTTTTTTTTTGCATTTAGCCTCATAATTAGTCTCTAAATACAATAAATCTTGTGTTTGTGTTTGATTGAAGCATGTCTTACAAAAATGCGTCTAGTGAGCCCTGATGAATTTGTTCCAAGGACCAATAGCAGAAGAATTGATTGCCTTGCTTTTAAATTTGAATTTATCCACTGAAGATACTACACCATATGATGCAGGCACCTCTTAAACTCCCTTCTCAAAGGTTAAACAGATTTTCTGCTAACATTAAACTCTAAAGTATTCACACCATCCCTTGAATCATAATTGTGGTGTTTTGGGGTTTTTTTTGCATCATTTTCCAACATCCTGGGAATGAGAACAGCTGATATGAAGCTGTGTTCTGGTTTTGACTTTCAACAATATATGAAAATAAAAGTTCAATTTTTTCACACTTTTTCTGAACATCTTTGGGACACTAATCCTTTAGAAGTCCCTCATAGTAGAGGCCAAGATCTTAGGGAAAAAAAGACAAAAACCACCCATTTATAACCCTCTATTTGCATCAGCATGGGGGACAGGAAGAGGCAGGGGAATTTTACTTGCATTTTGTGGGACTATTTAAGTGATAATGAGAAGAGAACCTGGTTAACCAATTGTCATATTCCATTTGGGACAGGAAAAGAGAGCTGCACTGGGACATTCCCCATTTTCCTCTCTATTCTTTGAGTTGTTCGACAAAGTGCAAAGGCAAATTTAGCCGCTAAGATCATCATAATTCCATTGCTTTTGTGGGGTACTGAAAGACAGGAGTTCATCATCACAACACTAAATTTACTTAATCAGCTTGGGAAGTTATTTACTTGCCTCTTGCCTCAGTTTCCTATTTGTAGCAATCAATTGTAAACAATTAAAATTTGTAACAATTAATTCTAATTAATTAATTTAGTAAAAATATAGTCCTGCCCAACCCACAGGGCTATTCTGTTTATCTCAGTAAACCACACACCTCTTTCTGATGTGGGTAAAACATGGATGTATGCATAATTCATAGAGGACTTTACTGTTTTTCCCCAGAAATTCCCCCCACATCCTATTTCCCCTCAAGACTTCTCTGCGTGTTTTACCAGAGGGCGAGAATTATCTGAGAATTCATTTTCAAGGAAATTTTAAAGACATTAAGATTCTGTTAGCTGGGAGCTGTACAAATGGAAATACATAATGAATATACAGGTAGTATTCTGACATATGTGAAGCATGGTGGAAACATCTATGGTAAAATGGACAGGTTCAGTTCCACTCTGAACAAACTTTCCATGCCTACAGTCAAAATTAAAGGAGTAATTAAAAAACATTTGTGACTGGATTATTTGGGGATGGACTCCTTCATTTTACAAAAATGACATGAGAAAGGTCAGGTTAACAATAAATCTTAGCATCAGGAGTGATACTTTGGCACATTTTAGGAATGTCTGAAATTCTCTCTCAATTTGATTTTACTCTTTGATCTACCAAAAAACCCCCAATCTACAATACAAAGAGATACACAGACAAATTATGGTGGCCTTACTACACAATAGGAATGCTCTTCAGTCGTAATCCTCCATTTGTGATCCTTCCCACGAGGAAGAGAACATAATTAAACCCCCAAATTCTTGGTTCTGATCATGACAATGATTGGTTTGCTTTCACAGATATGTTGACCCAGAAAAGTAGTCCCAAAAAATAGCTGTGGACACAGCAATCTCTTCCATCCTTCTCTACAGTGAGAATGAGGAAAACAAGAAACTCTAAATTATTGTCCTGACCTGCTTGCCCTCTGGATATACTAATACGTTCTCACTTACTAGGAAAAGCAATTAGCCCTGGGTACTTTAAATTAGCTTTTGGATGGCCTTGCTCTTCCTGTCATTAACTAATTTCCCTATTTATTTCTATGACTTCTCTATTTATATAACCTAAACCAATTCACAGGTTATAATCTGAAAAAAATATTCCAGTACCTGCTTATGTTCTATACCTGCTTGAATTTGGGCACTGTTTCCTCTCGGCATCTTTGCACAAGTTTTGCCTAAAAGGTATCTCAGTGCTGATAAACTATTACACAAGTATTGTTCTACACATTTTAGAGTCTGGGTTTACTTTTAATTTCAATATGTATTCCTTAAGCAACACTTCATATGAAATTATTTTTTTAGTTAGTAATTTTCAAAAAATTGAAGTTGACAACACACATTTAATAAGCATAGAAATGACTTCTGCTTTTCGAAGTGTCAAAATATGCTAATTATAAGTACTACTATTCATTATTTTCTTCCTTCCTACTTTTACACACGTACGGATACTCCTAATTGTTAAAACTGAAAAACAAACAAATGTACCCATTATACTTTTTATGAATCCAGCCTATTGTTCAAGGAAAAGAAATCATTTTTTACACAAAGATTTGCTCTGAAATTGCTGCCAAAGAAAATAACCTTGAGTTATTTGCTGCATAACTGCCACATGAGAACATTAAAGGTGCCTGGGGACAGCTTCATCTTGAGCATGTGACTTTTAAGAAAAAGCTTTTAAGTACAATATTTAAAAATTGCTGCCGTATCCTTTTTCTTCCTCTGATCTTTAAATTAAACCCAGTTATCACATATAGAAAGAATTTGGATGCTTTTTGTTTCTCTGGTTCTGGCCATTTATCTAATAATGAAGTTTTGTATCGCCTGGTTGCCATAAATTTGGGATATCATTGGAATGTTAAGGAAATGAGTATGTATAGATATGGATATTTCATGCTGGCTTTTCCCCAAAAAACTGGAGAATGAAGTGAGGTCCTGATGTGAAACCTGAATGACTTTCCTGACCATTAAGACTAAATGACCAAGTCCAACTCTGAAACCCTAAAAGTTGATTTCGTCTTAGGGAGAGTTGTATTTTCCACACAATCAAGTAAATCTTTAGATGGGAGATCCCTTCAAGAAGGGTTCACTACTTCCCAGACAAATATTGGGTTTCAGAACTGTCAGACTTCTGTGTTTTGTTCAGAAATGTTTTAATAACCTTTTGGTGAGGTAAAACAATGGCTCTGTCTCCTGGTGCTGGTCAGACTTATCTGAAAGAAATTCTATGAGTGCAAACAGGGCTCTCTGGCCAAGTTTGTGGATCCAAAACCCCTCCCTGAAAATGAATATTTCCCCCATACCACACACCGCATTTCCTCAGCCCAAAAGATATTATGGATGAGCTGTGCCTTATGTCAGGATCTCAACAGGAAAACCCTCTTAATAATTACAGGACTGGTCCAAAGTCCCTCAAAGTTAATTGAGAGACTCGACACCGTGTCCCAGAGCAACCATAACAGGATTATGGGAGAAAATACTTGTTGATCGATCCAAGGCATATATTTGGCAGGCTCTGATTTGAATCAGAAAGAGCTACAGAGTCCAAAAGCAGAAATCAATCCAGAAGACCACACTGTGAAGGGACAGCAGGAAGAAAGTTGGTGGCAGGACTTGGCCCAAAGGGCAGTACTGGGTTTGGTTTTGTCTGTTTGTTTTTTTTAATAATAGATCAATGCAGAAAGAGCTAAATGGATTATATTATACTATAATTCAAAACTAGAAACATGAAGATCAGCAAAGACTGTTAGCATTTAGTTGGCCTCCCTGCTTATCTGCTCTGAACATGCTAAACAAACTCCTTAGAAGCCTAAGGGCTACTGATTTTAGTCAAGGAATTTCAGGCATGAAAATCTGGAGAACCTAGATATTCTATAGGAATATCTAGTTTTTTTGCTGTTTACATTGGATTTCCCCAGTTTCACAGCCATTATTGCTACTGTCAGCCCTACAGATTTCTGGAGCAGTTGAGAGACACAATAAAGTTCCCAAAAAGCAAAAAAAATGTATTGTCCTTGCCCAATATATCAGGAATTCAGAGAGAGACATGGATATACTTGAAAGAGCAGAGGCCATTTAGATTTGAAGTTCTTGACTTGCCCGTGTCTCCCCAACTAACTATGATACAGACAAAATAAATCAGACAACATGACCTAAGGCGCTCCCTTGGACAGAGCTCTTTTTGGGCATGATGATGACAGAGCATTCAGCTTTTTGCATTAATGAATGCGCAGACAGAGGAGCAGAGCACACTCGTCTGTTTTATCTTGTCCCTCCCTGAGATTTAACTGGACCAGAGCAAAATTTTCAGCACAGAAGTGAATTTGAACCGTGATTTTAATGACACTTTGAAGAAACAACAAAACACTTTATTCCTTTTACTTGGGCAGTAATATCCTTCTTTAAACATACTATTAACTCTCTTGCAACTTGTATTCGAGAAGAAAATACACTTTGATTTGCCTTATGGTTCATCTGTGATAAGAAATTCAGATATAATTTGGGTATATTTAAACATCTTCAAATTTCATAGGCTTCCTCTAAAGTTGCTTGTGTGATGTTCCATCAGTAAGAAAATAAAGGTTACATGTTATTTCTGTACTGTGCCTGGTATTCTGTTGCTTCATACGAAAGTGACTCAGGACCATTATTTTCATCCATTAAGCTTCAGAAGTTTTTCTGATAAAACTTCATTTTAGAGCTTTAAATCCCCCCAAAGAAAATTTGCATCCCTTTTTATCATTCAGAATTTATAGGACATGGCAACATTTTTATAAATTTATTATCTTTCAGATTGCAATGCCAAACATAAGGTTTATTGTCAAATAAAGCATCGTTTTTGTTTTTTGATTGCCTCTTTAGAAGAGTATTGCTTCTGCTCTATAATTTCCTGTACCAAATATTTAACTGGTTTTGTTGATAACTAATTCTGGAATGTATCCCAATCAGAAAAAAAAATGCACAAAGTGAAATAGTTTAGCCAGGTAATTTGAAATGAGAAAAAATACTTTGGAAGTCACTCACAACGAAATAAAAGTGCAAATAAAAAAACTGAACAAAACCACTCAAACAATAAAATACCATCCCAATTTGCTTTGTTTTCTTTTAGGTCCCTATCCACCAAATAGTATCTCAGGTGGTATTTGCTGATGCATCTCACAGACTCCAAAATCCACAGAAAGTCGTTCAAAATCATTAGACACTACACATTCCTTGGAAACAGAGCCTGCAGAATCATGGAGTCATAGAACACTTTGGGTTGGACAGGACCTTTAAAGCTCATCCAGTCCAATGCCCCTGTGATGAGCAGGGACATCTTTGACTAAAGGGGTGCTCAGAGCCCCATCCAGCCTGGCCTTGGACACTTCCAGGCATGGGGCAGCCACAGCTGCTCTGGGCACCTGTGCCAGGGTCTCACCACCGTCACACAATTTCTTCCCAATATCCAATCCAAACCTCCTCTCTGTCAGTGTGAAGCCATTCCCCCTTGTCCTGTCACTCCAGGCCCTTGTCAAGAGTCTCTCTCCATCTTTCCTGCAGGCTCCCTTCAGGCACTGCCAGGCCACAGTGAGGTCACCCCAAAGCCTTCTCTTCCCCAGCTGAACAATCCCAATTCTCCCAGCCTTTCCTCCGAGCAGAACTGCTCCATCTCTCTGATCCCCTTGGTGTCCCTGCTCTGGGCTGGCTCCAGCAGCTCCCTGTCCTTGCTGTGCTGGCCCCAGGGCTGGGTGCAGCCCTGCAGGGGGGCCTCAGCAGAGAGGGGCACAGTCCCCCCCTCCCCTGCTGCCCATGGGGCCAGCACAGGGTGGGTTCTGGGTCCCAGCTCTCACCCACAGTACTCCCAGGTCCTTCTCCCAGGTCTGCTCTGCTGCTCATCCCCACCTAGACTGATCCCAGGGGTTGCCCTGGCACAGGGACAACACCAGAACTTGGTCTTGTCAAACCTCCCAAGATTCAGTGACTCAAAACTCAATGAGTTTTCGTTTCACCAGATCGCCTCACGTGAAAACCGTGCTGAAGTGAGAGGAAGAACATCAGAACATCTGGGTTACAACAATTGCCTGTTCACTGCCTCGAGCTGCACAGGGTGTGAAGATGTGCAATGGTACCACTGCGTTTAAATAACAGCATTCCTCCACCCCATGGGGAAAAAGCCAGTCATATTCAAGCCTCTTGCAGGAATTCAGAAAAAGCATGAAAGGCAGCTATTAAGAGATGTTTCCTTTTGCAAAGTTGAGGTTTCACTTGTCACCTGCTTATCAGGACCTTTTTTCCATGATAGGCAGTAGCTCTTAGCTTTTTCCACTCATTGATTTTAGCAGCAGTGGGGAGCCACTTTCTCATTCAGAAACCAACAACAAGTCAGCTACGAAAGGGATGGGGTCTGGGCTCCTGTGGGTATGTCCTGCACACACACACTGTCCATTTGATATATTGATTCTACTGAATAATTTTTTGCTTAAAAAAAAATCTTTTGTGTATCCTGTGCGAGACCAAGAAACCGAAGGGGTGAAGCCAATGGCTGTCCTAGCACCTCTTATAAGAAGAGTAAGGAAATTATTTCTTCTTTTCACTACTTCTTCCTCCATAAGAGCCTCTGGGGTTCTCATTATCTCTTCTGTGCAGCTTTCAGGGTGGAGCAAGCACAAACATCACCATGCAGACCCCCCAGCCCTGTCCTGGATCTGAGGCCAAGAACATCCACCCCCAAAGCCACTCTGTGAGACTGCAGGCAAGGGCAGTCACACATTGTCTCTCCAATCCTCCATCCTGAAAATCAAGAGGATTGGGATGAATTCTGATGCAGGACGCATCCCTTTGGAACGAATTACCAACATATTTATCCTTGCATGCCACTGCATCCATTAGTCAGAGAAAGGCTGAAGGCTGCAACTTGCATACAGAAGATAAACTGCCAAATTAGCCTGCTGCTGCAGCCTGCAGCCACTGTCACTCAGAAGATCACAAAGGCCTCATCATTTATTGTTATTTTTACTCTCACAGAAAAAAATCACGGCTGTTTCTTGACTTCCTTTCAAATCCTGAGCCTTTCATCCTAAACCAGGTCACCTCGAGGTGTGTTCCTCTCTTTCCATCCTGCATGGCTGTAGTCAAAAAGTCTGCAGAACTTGATAATGTTTTCCACATTCTCTACAAATTACAAATCTACAATCTACAAATCTACAAATCTACATTTACAAATTACAGGTGATTCCAATGAATAAGAATAGAGTTACAACCTCCCCTGGCACAGTAGGAAATGTTGCAATAGCATTCCATGAGAAATGAGTATTTTTCATTTACTCAGTGTTCTGAGCAGATTTCTCTTCAAATGGCACTAGTAAACATCGAGACTATTTTAGGCAAAGCAATGAATTTCAGATACGATTCATATATTTTAAGTAGTAGGCAGAGGATGATCTTCCTTCAATACTAAAACCTGGAGATTTGCTAGAAACCAAAGATCAAGGCAGGTATACATTTCCAAAGTATCAATGAACTCCAGAATATTAGGGAATTATTTGTCTTACATATAACAAAACATTAGGTTTTTTTCTACTTCTTCACAAATTCCCAAGGTCAAAAAGATTTAGAGGTTGAAAGGAAATGTATACAGGGGACAAAAGGACAAACATGTTAGTATTCTAGCAACTGTAACTGCCTTCTCCAGGTCTGTTAAACATCTCAGCAGCCTGGACCTTAGAGTAAACTTAAAACCTGAAAACTGACACTAAAAGTAGTATTGGAAGCCTTTCATGCTTACTCTGTTCTGTGTTGAATTTTTCAGCTTACAAGAACAAAGCCTTGTTTAAAAATATCACTTTTTTAAACTGCTTTTTTTCTGCAGAAGCAAGTGGGGGATTGAGTCAGGCTGTGTTCTCTCTGGCTCTCGTAATAGCAGCAATAATAAAGATCCTGCTCCTTACTCACTCATTCGAGTGTGGCTGCCTGAGACAGCTAAATTCAGCTCAGCTCTATCTGCTGTGCAGTGCTACTTTTAGGAGTAAGGAGGAGGAAAGTCCTTGTAGGGAATACTGATCATAGCGAAGTGACTTCAGTGGAGCCAAGACTTCATATCTTGCTTGCTTTCACCAAAATATCCACAGTCCAAGTCCAGTCAATATTTCAAGCCCAGTCCTCCTGCTGCAGGACATTTATGCAGAGTGAATGGGTCTATTTGTGGCTACAACCATCCCCTGAGCCAAGCAAGGGTTGCCCAAAGCTCTGAATCAGGCAGGTTTGACCCCTCCTTGGCACCTCTGTCTGCCAAAACAGGGTGGGAGAAGACAAAGCTTTTTATCTGGCTAAAGACACAAAGACCAAAAGACAGATTTTATTTATTAAAAAAAGTATTTGCTTATAATTCTACAGTAATTTATATCTATAGATCCTATAGATATAAAACAACAAAGTAAATCGAAATTCAAAGGATAAGACTTCACAAGAGCAGGGATTTCTCTTCCTTGACATGACTGGCAAAATATTTCCACTACAAATGCAAGCTTTTCATGGAGAAAGAAACACAGAAATCTTGATTCCTTTCTCCCTGTAATCACATTCAACCAAATTGCATTATTAAATGAGTGAAGTGCAGGTTTGGATGCTGTGCTGTCTGGCACCAGTGGTGTGTTTTCCTGTTGATACGACCATTTGTCCTTAGTGGTCAGAAAGGCCATGTACCCATCAGTTCATGCCATCAGAATCTTCCAGCAGAGCCACTGGAATCCCCGTTCCTGTTTTTTCTCTGCAGTGTTGCTGATATCACACACTTTCAGTAACCACGAGGCCTTGCCACAGTGTCTCTGGCATACCGTGCTCTGTTGTCACCAACAGGTGCCAGCTGGCTGCTGCTCCCCGCCCCAGCAGGGACTGTGCTTCAGCAGCGTTTATGCATGTAAAACACTCAGGCTTCCCTTGGGAAGAAGCAAGACAATTGATATTTTAAATATTTTCTTATTCTTCAGGGGCACGCAGGACATCCAGTGAAAACACATCCCCTGCAGTCATTGCGAGAGGGGGAACTCCCTTCTGCACACTGTGGCTGAGTGTGGGATGATTTCCTGCCACAAATCCCTGGAATTCATTTTGTTACCCACACAGGTATTGCCAGGCACTGCACCTCTGGGCATTTTCCTGAGTCTGTCCCATGGATCTGGGCTTGTGCTGCTTCCCTCTCCCTGCCCCTGTGGAACTCTTTGGATGGCAAGGGCGGAAGGAGACCTGCAAAGGGTCTGCTCTCATCCATCCCCATCGCCCAGTCTCCTGAATTCTGCCTTGAACAACAACATACACTTTCTTATATTTTCATTCTGATGTTGAATAAGCCTGAAAGAGGTTTTAGGGAATCCCTGGGACAAACAGGCCGGAGCATTGCAGCTGGGAGAAGAACTGGGCTCTGTAGGAAAGGCAGCTGGCTGGATGGAGAGGCAAAAGAGCTCTGTGAGGAGTTGTCTACTATGCACAGAGGAGACTGGGACAGACCTCATGGCTCTTCTGAAGGAAACAAAAGCTGCTTGCCCTTGACATGAGGATCAGAAGCAAAATCTGTGCTCAAACTTGTGGTTGCTGCCCCTCATTAGAGCCATACAGCCACCCTAATAAACAACATATGGGAAATCTGGGGTTCTATCTGCCAAGAAAGCGAAAATACCAAAAATTTTAATGGCAGCATCAAGAAATATGCTGCAAAGAGTAAGCTGGGGATAGAGTGGTAAAGGGTGCTGTCTTCTTCCATTTTTGTGTGAATGCGTAAAAAATGCATAAATTAGTAAAGAAAAACCCATCCTGTAACACCTGGTACTCTCTCTAGCAAAAGGACTGGAGCTCAGATGTGCTTTCGAGGCAAACCCTGCAGCACAGCACAGCCTGGAGGCTCCCTGGCCCACAAACTGCCCCTGAAGGGTCTCCAAACACCCTTGTCCAGAGGGGAGGGAAATGAAGCCTCTCAGTCATGCTGCTCCCAGGCTGTCTCAGGACAGTCTGAGCATTTTGCAGCAGCCTCTGTGCCTGGCTGTGCCCTTCCCCTCAGCCAGCACAGCCGTGCAGGGCTGAACACTCAGATTTCCTGCCCTTTGTGGCACTCTGCTGTGCCAGGTACTGAAGGAAGAGAGGGGATGATGGGAATTAGAAGTTCATATCAGCAAATGGAAGATTTCAATATGCAAAGATCTATCAGCCCAGCTTATTACACGCAGGCAGATACATACATCAGATTTTGTTTGTTTTGTTAAAAAGAAAGAAAGGAAATAAATGCCTGAGAAATATTCTTCTCTGTGCTATAAACACATCAGTGCTCATTTTCTCTATATTCTACTTTGGGCCATTCTGTGTAAAATCTTTAATTAAAGTTTTTCTTTGAAATTGTCATCATCAAACCAGAAGAAAGAAAGTAAAAAATGGAAGGACACAGCTGTGCATATATGAAGTGCTATTCAGTACCAAATGAATTGGAACAAAATAAGTATCATGACTGTTATGCTCTTAGTTTTGGCTCTGTATTCTCAGTAGCACAGTCTAACTTGTCACTTTATATTGATTCCATCTGTTTACACTCTGCAGAGTATTGGCTTCCTACAGTGAACATTTCCTATTTACCAGCTGGTAAAGATAGGCCCAAACCAGATAGAAAAGAATTAGACTATTTTCAGATCCTCATAAACATAAAATCAAAAATTAATGGGGGAGGGGAGATAAAAGTAGAGGGAGTGAGTGGAATGTGTGGGTCTGATGCTTGTTTCATATTGATAGTCCTCTACAACTCATTAACAATTTTAGAGACCTTGAAATTTGTGCAATGAGCACTCAAAATAAACCAATTTTCCTTCCTCTTTACTTTCTTCTTTACATGAACAGCCTTATTGCGAATGTGACTCAATCACAGTACTTCAGTAATCTTTAAATAGAAACAGTTGGGGTCTGAACTTGGCTGCTATAATATTCTCAGTCCTACCAGACAGCTCTGAGTGAAGGACTTCATAGAAAATGGATGTGCATATGCAGTACAGAGCCATCTTTGCACTCTGACAAACTTTCTTTTTCACAGTTGCTGGATTCCTTCCTTAAGGAGACTATAATTTGTAGGGACTGACTCACTTCAGAAGAGTCTTATTACTGGCATTAAAAAAACCTGTTCCATGCTCTTTTTGAACAAAGCTGGTTTTTTTTTAAATATCCAGGAACACCATGTTGTTGAAATAGAAGCTCAGTTCTGTGGTGCCACGTCCTACTGCAAGTGGGCAACAAATTCTGTCCCTGCTTCTGGAGGGACCCACAACGGAGCAGAGGAAAGGGTTGTGTTTTGGGGGGCTTCTTTGTTTGCTAACTTTTTTATCACACACATGTGAATTAAAAAGTCAGAGCTACAAATATAAATGTATCCTTGACTGATGAGGTGCATCAAAATGGAAGCAGAATAAGGTTTGGCTTGAGACTAAGCACTGTGATACATTACAGATAAAAACTGAAGAGTATATGAACTCTTCAGTGTTCAGTGAATGACTATCTGTGCAAATCATGCATTTACATTTACTTCTTTAACTGAACTGTTCTTGGGACACACAGGTAGCAGTAACCTTGCCTGAAGTTAATAATTCTTTCTGTTAAAATACATGTAACAGCTCTATTTCACAATGCTGTTTAAAAAATACCACAGGACCTTGTAAAATAAATATAGCTCTAATTAGAACTTTGGGGGATATTTTCAATTCATAAATTCTGTAACAACAAGATATTTCAGCGGTTTCTTTTGTGATAGGAAACGCTTAACATGAAAAAGTAAACGTTGCTCTTCAGTTAGGTGCACATAGCCAAATGAATAAAAGCCATGGCATTAATAGCAACTACACCAAGTTATGATTGATAGGCTTTTCTACAGCGAGAAAAGATTGTCTTGGATACAATCTGTCCTCACAGCCTTGCGATATGTTAATATTTTATTCAGACTAGAGTGAGGATATATTCAGATGTCCTACTCAGTGGAAGAGAAGCAAATGGGTTGCAAATACAACTGCAGCCCTGAGGTGCAATAACAGCTGTGAAATCAGAAAGATTTTATTTCCTTCTCCCAAATTACAGGCCAAGTCCACGCCAAACACAGCAGGAGGTTGGATATTCCTAGGAATTTACATCAGGTTATGTTTAATGTATTTCTTCTATGAACAGTTTTAGGGTAGAGCCAATAGACTGTCACAGAATGCTGTGAAAGGCATGGAATACTCTTCTCTGTCCTGGTAAATAATAGCTATTATTAGGCTAATGATTGTGATATGTGACATTAGAGTAACTTGAAAATGCCCAAACATACTAAAGTATCATTATGTTTATAAACAAATTTTCATAGTGCATTTTGTGGAAAAAAAAATAAATCCAGATTTCCCACAGTCACATGACTGCTCTCTTAATGATTTATAGGAGAGGGTTTGTGCTGTTCAAATTTGTGTTGAGATTTAAGTATCCTGGGCTCTCGAGTACGTGGATACTTCTGCTTAAAAAGGGAACAAAATGCCTCAAATAACATTCTTCTGAGGTGACAGGACATTTTACAAAGTACAATGACAGTACATTTTACGCCTTGCAAATGGCTGGGCAATTCCGGAAGTTGTACTGCCATGGAGAATTTTGTCTCTCGAAAAAGTCAAATGTCTTTGCTCAAGACACAAGCACATAAAGAAATAAAATCACAGTGGGACTCTCAGTGCTACACCAGAGATTTGTAGCAAGACTGCTTGAAAGAGGAGAGTTCTTAGGGTTTTGATGCTAAGAAGGGATTCACAGTGGGATTAGAGAGACTTTTAAAATATTCCTTTAGCTTAATAAAAAATGCCCAAACAACAACAAACCCCTAACCATACAAGAATGAATAGATCTTCAAGCTATAACAACAGGGCAACATCCTTTAAAACTTGTTACTAAATTGATATCAGTACATCAAGAACACCATCTACTTATCTGAAATAAATTACCATCCCTGCATGTGGTTTCTATTATTACCCTGGTCAACATCCTTTCTCCTTGAGCAATGATTCCAGCTGACTTAATGTCATTGTTTGGCAGCTGTGGCTGCTCAACCTGAAAATAAATATAATAAAAAAGCCTAGGTGAACATAAACCACAAGTCATCAATGAACATAAACCTTAAGTGCTTCCCAGCACCATTGACCACTGGAAGAACATCAGTGGGAGAGTTTTGGTTTTTTTACATGGAAGAAAGTGGCTTGATCCTGCCTTTGTTGTGGCTGTTCCTCACAGCTCTGCTCTGCTCTGGGAGAAAATCACCACAAATCTGAATCCCTGAGGAATACAAGTGTGGCAATTGCTCCTCTACCACAAGTGTGATGACTATTAGTGTAAAATATTTTCTTGAGGGTTTCTTTTTTTGGTTGGTTTTTTTTTTGGCTGCCATGCAGAACAAAACGTGCTACCTGCAGTTTGATCTGACCCTTGGAATGACAGAGTACTCGTGAGTCCCAAGGTCAAGAAATTACAGCCCAAGTTCTCCCCTCTCCTCTGCTCTGCTCAAGTGTTCTTCAGAGAACAATCTTGTTTTGTCCTCTCCTTCTCCCCAGCATGCACCTGGCAATCCATTTGTCACCAGTAAGTTTTAAATTTTTCTTAAAAATGAAAATGCATCACCTTGCTTTTGCTTTTTGCTTCCTCACCCTATTGATTTGCATCAACCACCGTTGCAGGCCATTTTCAGAGTTAACTACCAGCCAAGTTTCTTCTGCAAGCAGGTTCTACAGGTGCCAAATTGCACCCTCTGCACGTCCTCCTTTGCTTTCAGCTTTAATAACTGCCTTGTGCCATTTTACCCCCATCTCTGTTTGTGGGGTGAAGCCCTAGAAGCCAAGCTCTGCTGTCAGTCCA
This sequence comes from Pardalotus punctatus, assembly GCA_013400915.1. Lineage (NCBI taxonomy): Eukaryota > Metazoa > Chordata > Aves > Passeriformes > Pardalotidae > Pardalotus > Pardalotus punctatus. The sequence goes on along the minus strand of VZTX01021515.1, from coordinate 331,430 downwards.
GCCTCTGAATTCGGCGGGATTGCTGGAGATTTAAACAGGGTCGAGAGCATCTCTGAAAATCCCTCCCATCCCAGCTCCTGGAAAACAACACCTGCACTGCCCTCCCGTGGAACTCGCACCGATCTGTGCCCGGCACCTCCAGCAACCCCCCCCGACAGAATTGCAGCTCCTGGACAGTCCCAGAGAATTCCCTAACAAACCAGCGGGCCAAAAGACAAGATTGCCTAAGCGTGATCCGTACTTTCCACATTTTAATGAGTTTAAGAGGAAGTCAAGACTAACATATACTCTCCTGGAGCACTGGAAGAAAATCCAACCTCAAGTGTACAAAAAGCTTTACATTTTATTATATAGCATGTAATAAAGAAAAGATTAACCTTTTATTCCGGGAAAGTTCTGCCATTTGTTATTTAATTAGTTTTCACTAATTAATTAGAATTTTTAATCTCCCCTGTCTCTCTGGGAGAAAGTGGCTTAGGTCCCTCCCTTTTTCTTCTTTTCTTTTGCTGCTCCTCTTCTTCCTCCTGCTTCCTTTCAAAGTCCTAATCCCATTTTTGTATCCTCAGTATTACATTCCCTCATTCTCTCTTTGTCTGGGAGTTTTCTTAGCTTTGCACTTGCTGGGAACAAAGTTGGACTGGAATTTACAGAATATATTTTGGGGTGACTCTTTATTGAAGGCCAGATCATATAAACCCAGAGAAAAAACCTAAGGAAAAGGAATTTCCCTGCAGATCCTCTTGCAGAATTTCGCCATTTCTATTTCACTGGGGGAGGTGGGGTAAAAAATATTTAGTGCTCCACTAAGAAAGCTACTGTGACAGCACTGATTTGTTTGGGGTTTTTATTTTCATACAGAGTATAACTTTACTTTCCATTTTACTTCGTTGAAGGAAGAATCCAAACATAATCCAAATTCACACAAGGCTGGTGTCTTCACAACTTTATTCTAGAAAATTTACTTCACAGGAAATTAAGATGAACGTGAGTTATTTACCACTAAAGTATTGACTCCTGAAACACAACTTTTCCATCACTGGGTGCCTTGGCTTAACTTCCACTTTCACTTACAGACATGCCAAGCTGAGTGGCATGTTTTCAAATCACAGTTAAAATCAATCAGTTGCAATTTCTTCCAAACACAATAACTTTCCATTGTTAATTTAGAGAACAGACTGATTAGTCTTAAAGGCTCATATTTTTCCAGCAGCAGAGCAGTGACTTAGCAGACCATTCCCTTCAGCAATCAGATAACATTCCTATGGCAACTATGCCACTTTTTCCTACAGAAAAAGCAATTTTAGAAAAAAGTTTAGCATATCTCTGTATCACTAGAAGCTCACATTAGCAGCTACACTGACTGAGAGCTCCACAACCCACAAGTGATTCACAATTTCAGTTTAGGAGAAATTTGACTGCAAGCTATGGAACTATTCCTTACCTTGCAGACATGCTGGTACTTCTGGCAATTTCAGGGAACTTTGACAGGAAGTCAAAATATGGCACAGTAACTTTGTCAATATTTGGGGTTTGTATTTTAATATGCATGGATAAAGCCTATATTGATGTCAGATTTTTTGAATACTTCATATGGATTACCAATTCCTGAAACTAAACAAAAATAAATTTCTCTTATAGTTTTGGTTTTATTTTGCACATTATGCATTGCTGCTTCTCAATGATTTGTCTAGAATTAGGCAGTGCATTTCACTTAATATCTGCTAAATCCCTCTGAAAAACTTACAACCTACAAGTCTTTCTGTTATATGAGATATAATTTCTTCCAAAATTTTTAAAAAAATTTTTATTTCTATGAACTTTCATATGTTTATATAAAAGTATGTTCATCCTCTTCAATCTCACTGATACATCCTTCTCTTCTTCCAAAAGACTCTTTCAATGTTTAAGGAGTATATGTGTCCTCCTAATGATAATTTAGAATTAGCACAGAAATCAGCATCAACCTCAGCTGAAATGGACTTAACCCATTACAGACTGATTAGTTTAAAATGCAAATGTAACAGATCAGTTCACCTAAGTTAAGCAACAAAAGAGAGTCAAGTACTTCAGGAAAAAAATAAATATAAAATTTAATGACCTCCATGTTCAGGACAGAAATTGAAGTGTGTAACAATGTTGGTGTGGATCGTGCATCAGAATCCTCCTCTGGTTCTGATAGGCCTCAGTTATGATACCACATAAACACCCAGGGCTCCTTCAAGGCCAGTCTCATGGTGGTTTATAAGGTGGCAAATTCCGAAAGTGAGCAGAGAAGCTCTCTGTGCAGACAAAAACCAGCTGGTCTCTGACTCAGAGTTCACAACCTGATCTATGCATATTCATAACACCACATGTATATGAATTTAAGCTGTGAGATCTTCTCTTAAATCAAAAAAACATGCTGGCAAACTGCAACCCTTTCCCATAGAGAGACACGTTATACAGACAAAATCTCGTGTGAACATTCCAGTTGTCAAATGCAGGTCACCTTAGTTTTGCAAGTTTTCCAAAACTTTCCCTTGAAGAGGTTTTGACCATGTCTTGCACCTTTTTGATGTTATTGGTGTGGAACCTGCTCCCAGCTGAAATTTTGCTCTTGGCATGAACAGGGGCAGCCTCTCAACAATTACCATCAGCAATGACAGAGGGTGGCCCTGCCAGCACAGCGTCACATTTCGCTTCTGCTGCACACAAGAGAAAGGTTTCAACACCTCCTGAACTCAGCCTTTGTGACTGTCTAAGACTGACCAACATCAAGCATGTGAAATGAATTTTTTTTCCAGTTCATCTTCTTTGTCAACTATCTTTTGAAGTAAGATCTGCCCAATGTCCCAGGAGAAAAATGTGGGATCTGGGGCAGAGCTCACAGATGTAGCTCTAAAATATATTAGGCAGTCATCCAAATTCTCCTAAGTTTGGCAAAATCACCTGTTTTTCCCTGACAACTCAATATAAATGAGTTCATTTTGATAAATGTATAAATGTATAATGTAATTTTCTATAAATTTATAAGTAACTCAGTTATTGATAGGTTCACAGCCTTGACAGCAATAAATAGCCAAACACAACTGGTGGTATTTAAAGAAAAGATTCCAGGGCTTCTCTTTCTGATACTACAGACTAAACAGTAAATTGGAATACACACTTGAGTTTTAAAAGTCTTTAAGTAGAGTGCACAGCTGTGTTCCAGGACAGCAGCACTCCCACTTCAAACAACAGAGAGGAGCTCATTGCCCTGCACAATTTAGAGACTTTATTCAGTTATTGAGTGTTGGGTAGAGATACCATGCAGCAGTGGGGTCAAATTCATTGTCTGCATCAGGGGTCTGGAATATATTTCAGCAAATGCCAGCTCCTTTCCCACTAAAAGCACAACCAGCTTCACCAGGGAGAGAAAGTACCTGGCAGTGCAGTAGAGTGCCTAGGGATGATTTATATTCCTTAAGACACCTCTGGCTCTCATTAGACCTGAAAAAGAACTAAACAGGCACCAAAGGATTTGTCCTGGTGTTTCTTTTGGATTCATGATGAGCCAAATTCAGCCATAGCCAGGAGCATATATTTACCTTCTATTTGAAACAAAGGTGGTTTTGTACACAAATTTGAACTCTAGGGCTAGTTCATAGGTATTTATGTTTTTTCCAAGCATAGGATCTGCTCTTAAACAAAGCATAACTGCCTTCAGAAGAAGCTTTGTTTACAAAAAGCAAGATGGCAAAATACAGCTTTTTATTATTTACAGCTTTGCTGCAGTTTTATGAGACCCAATTTTTTTCCTATGCTCATCCCTTCCTTACAATGAAGGTACACAATCACGGACGCCTTGCACATTTCATTTCAACTTCAAGCCATTCTGACAAAAGAAAGCATTCAAATTCACAGCTGGATACAGCTTCAGTGGAATCAATAGAGCTGTCACAGCTTACTCCTACAATGAATCTGACCCTAAATCTAAAACTACACGGCAGGGAGAGGAGGGAAAGTGACACGAACCGTGATGGAGGGAGCCTCACATGATCATAATTAAAAATTACTCGCAAGAGAAATATCCACACTGGGATTACCAGCAAATCCATACTTGATTGGAACAAATTATAAATCTTACTTGTCCAGAAGATGAGCTTTCTTTTGTCTTTCTGACAGCAGTGACCACATGAGAGGAGATCACAATTTCTGTGGTTGTGCTGGCTACTCTCTCCTATGTCAGCACTTTCAGATGTGCAGTTTAGAGTGGGTGGCTGGAGTGGTACACTAACTCCTTCAGCACAGAATTATACATGGAAATGTTTTTTGCCATTATCTTGAAGTCTGTGCACACTAAAATACTCTAAAATTATTTCAAACCACCACATTTTAGTCGAGAAAGCCTGCTACTTTACTGAGCAGCAGAGTTGCTTAGATGTTGATCTTGACTTTTAGAGATTCGCAGGAGAAAAATGCATATACGAGACACAAACTCATTACACTAATTACTGTTTCATGGAGAGACAGTATTAATTTTCCAGGAAATCTGCAGGAAACTCCACTGTAAGTCCAGAGGAGTTAATTGAGTTACCTGGGGAAACATCAATTGGTCATGGCATTGCCAGAGTGGTGTTGGTGTGGCTCCTTGCTCAGCAGAGCTGAGGGATCTGTATCTGCTTGGTGCAGCTCAAACTGCTCCTGCAAACAATGCTCTGAGCTCCAAGGAGCAATCTGAGAGCCCAGGACAAGCTACTGACCAAAGCTTTGGGAGAGGCCTGATGCCTAAAGTTTTTCTTCCGATTTTAAACTTATTCAGGTATGATGAGGTGCTTGATTTTTCACACGGGTAATGGGTTTTAAGTGTTAACAAAACAAGGGTGACACAGGTGATGGTGCTGTCATCCAATCCTTTCCTGTTTTATAGTTGTTAGTCACAAAAATACTTTTGAATGTTGACATTCTCACGCATTGGATCACAGCGTAGTTCTAGTGATAATTACGCAGTTAACCCAATCAGACTTCAAAGGAAATGTTTCAAGACCTTGTTTCCTCTATTACAAATGTAGATCAAAATCAGAAATCTGGTTTGTCTCCAAGCAGAGCGACAGTCAGAGAGTACAACATATTTCCTGCTCTCTCTGATATGTGCCAATCAACTGCACCGTGCTCCTGCCATTCAATTATCACAGCGCAGAAAGCAAATCTTAGCACGGGGAATTCTGTGAGCTCTGCAGCCTTTGAGATGTTTTCCATCTTTTGTCTCCCCTGTCCAGCTGAGGATGGGGAGTGACAGGGCGGATTGGTGGGCACCTGGCACCCAGCCAAGGTCAGCCCACCACTCAATCAATTACAGCTCTGTGAAGGTGGGTGAGGAGTGAAAAAAAAGCAGAGCTTGCACAGCCAAGTGAAAAAACAACAGGGCAAGAGCAAGACTTATTGGTCATTATGTGAAAATGCAGCACTGTGCAGCATTTTGCAGAGGTAGAAAAGCCCTTCTGCCTCCCACCCACCCCCAAAATATCCACCCAAAAATGGATAAACAAACTCACCACAGCTCAGACACCAGGAGTTTTCATTATCTAGCTCTGTACTTTGGACAGCTGGGGGGAATGAAATGGAATGGGCAACGGGAAAGAAAGCACTGCCTGACAACTTCAGCAATCTTCATGTTATCAGACAGAAATTAAGCGGCTCTGAATTAGAACATTCCCACTGCTTAACACACAGTAAAGGAAGCACTTGCTGGGTGCTGCTACTGGGCACTGCATCTTCAGCCCCTGTACACTCAAATTGTTAGAATCATCTCCAACTGGATTTTGACCCAGCTTTTGGGCACATTTTGGGCATTAACTTGGCAAGGATCCATTCCCAATGGGAAGTTTGCATGCAGCCATCCTTGTTCAAAGGGTAAGAAGTGTGTAAGAGTTTGGACATGGACTCTGTGGCTCAGTAACCAGGCTACAAAAGGAATACGGTCGGTAGTAGCACATCCTGATGCTGCTGAAGTCATTAGCCAGGCTTTCTTTGACTTCAGAAAATCGGGATGGAGCTCTAAAACACTCCCGTGAAGTCAACTGGCATTTTTCTGAACTCTAAACAGTTTCTGGTTGAAGTACACGTGTGTCAGATTTAAGTCAGCTTGCCTTTCTCACAGACCCTTCAGAAACAGCACATGGTGCATAAGAAGTCAAAGTTACAGAGCAAACAGATTTAAAGTTTCATCAAATACTGAACCTGGTTCTCTTCTCACTTACATTGCCTTTACACCTGCAAAATATCAGTGCACGAATCAAGAATAACTCACCTGCACTGAATAGCTCCTGATTTATGTGTTACTTGGAATTCACAGCAGTGCATAAAAAGTCATAAATCAGATCCACTGCTTATATTTTTAAGTACATTCCTACTAGTACGAGAGCAAGATCCTCAGTTATCATAAATCAGAACAGCTCTGCTTGCTTTCCTATCTTAAGAAGAATTACAGCATTTATAGCTACTAAGGGATTTGGCTCTCATTTCAATAATTTAATTGATAAGAGTTTCCCAAGTGTCTGTGTATGTAGCTCCTGCAGCTGAGGCATGTTTCACCATAGTTACAAGATGGATGGATCTTGCAAATGTTATATTTCTGGTCACTTTAGATAGAAATGCAAAAGGACTCTCTGCCACTCTTTTCCCCCCACTTTTCCCCTGCTCCAATGTGTGTCCTTCACAGAGAGCTCCTGCACGGGCTCCTCTCCAAGGGCCACAGCTCCTGCCAGGAACCTTCTCCAGCATGGAGCAGCTTCCTTCAGGCCATGGCTGCCTGGATGTTAGCAAAATGTGGGCAGCAGAATTGCTACTTTTCCCGGTTTCTGCAGCTTGAGGGGGAAAGGGTCATTCTAGAAATACCAACCACTTAGAGCTAGCCTTTGCCCTACTCTGGATGACCAAGAGAGTTTCCTCCCCACTTCATACAATCCAGGGAAAACAGTGGTAGCGCTTGCTTTATGGAATATACAGAATGGGAGCAAATAAACACGAAAGCTCCCTCTAGAAATATGAAAGGTCTCTCTAGAAAGAATGAACAATCCTACAGATACCATATTCTCTCTCACATGTCACCTGTCCCTGTGTGACAGAGCTTTCTGGATTCCAGCACGTTTTCCATGTGGACAAACCACCCCCAAGAGCCCTGCCCATTTAAAGGGCTGATGTTTTACAAGCGGCTGTGCATGTTCCCTCACTCCTCTGTTTACCAAACGTTGTGGCACAGCTGGAAACATCAATCCAAGCAATCCAGCAGGGATCTGGCACCGCTCTGCTCATGGCAATGACCTCTGCCATAGAGCACAGGAGGGCATCGCAGCAAAAGCAGAAATATCTACTCCAAGATATTTTTACTACTGCTGATGAGTAATGCAAAAAAGAGAGCAACAACCTACAGGATGTGCATTTTATTTTAGAGAAAAAGAGAATGCTGTGTATCATGACCATGTGATTCTGTGTCCCAAAGGCAGAAATTCCCCCAAAGTTAAAGCCAACCCTCACCATATCCCATAAGGAGTTCATAGCACACAGGCTGCTCCTGGACCGCCCTGCTGCCCCTGGCACCACTGCCTCGGTGTGCAGCAGGTCCTTCTGATTATCAGGACATGCCCTAAGCTGGGCTACAGACACAGACTACTGGCCTAGAAAGGTCCTGAGCTATAAAACCTCTCTGTTTCAGGTGCTCCGGGGAAAGGTGAAAGAACTCCTGTCAACAGAACTGAGGATTAAACCACGCACAAAACAGATTGTTCTTCATTGGGGGCAGTTAGGGGTGGCCTCCTGTTCTTTCCAAAGGACTATAAAAATCACTGCGTGTAGCAGCGCTACATGCAGGCCCAGTACCACAGGAGGACCAACCCCCTGAATCGTGGTACTGGAAGGAGAAAGTGCGATGGGCTGCTGCATCTCCATCCATCCTCCTATCTGTCTTTGTGAGCACGCCCTGGAAAGTTCTCGGTCAGTTCCCTGAACTCCTCCCTCGAGGGAGGTGCCCCAGCTGCCGATCATCCCAGCGTTCTGGAAAGTTCAATATGTATCAAACCCCAACTGGCCCTCAGAATGACTGGCAAGATTGTAGTTAAGCCCATAGGTTCAGATACCCGTCTGTTTGAGGTTCTCCGCCCCTTCGGGGCAGGCCGGCTGGGCGGGAGCCTTTCGGGACTACCCCTCTGTAACTGCAGATAAACCGGCGTTTAGATCTCCTTGGGGCTCTGTTTGTGAGAGGCTGGGGCTCTCTGGTCTTTTGGTGAGACGCTCCAATGAACCCCTTGGCTGAGATCACTTTGGAGTTGCCTCTCCTCTTTCCTGCTTCGTCCCGTCGACTGCTCGAGCCTCCGAACTAGGAAAATCGTGCTGCTGCCTCTCGAGACCCGGGCAGAGCTGCGGGTCCCGGTCTGCTTCGGCTCAGGCCGGCTCTCTCCGCTCCTCACAGCGGAACCTTCGCCGGCGAGAGCGCAGCGCGGCCGGCTTGTCCGCCTCCTCCGGCGGCCGGGAGGCGCTGCGGCAACTGCAGTTCAACAGGAGCGAAAAAAAGGCCTTATTCTATGTCTGTCCCTAAGTTTTGATGTATTTTTTTAAAACAGATTGAGGGAGATTTCTTGAAAACTGTACTGTAGTCACTTTCTGGAAAAAAATGCAGTGTCTTGCAGGATCCAGACACACTGGCCAGCAACCAAATGATAATGGCTGTTTTCAAACATCCATGAACAAATTCAGTATTTCAGTAGTTCTTGATACAGATTAATGGCCTACAGAGCATGTTAAGACTTTGTTTCCCACAAATATTTGTATATGTAGTTTAACTTCCATGTGGTCCCTTTGAATTCAGTGATAGTGCTCATTTAGAGACAATAGCTTGAGCAGCATCACAGGAATGTAATGGCTGTAAATAGCAACATAGTTATTGTTAGACGAAAAATAGTTTTGAAATACCTTCTTCTTTTCAAAGACTTGATGTAAATTGCTGCAGATTACTCAGTAAATGAGTGGCCAAATGGTCCGTACTTGCATGGTTAAAACCCAAACGTTTACAGCTTGAATTGACCCATGCCTTATTTTTTTTTTATATTCCTGTTCTTCCTGTTTAGAGTACACAGGCTTATACGGATTTTTAATCCTAAAAACAAATCAGAACTAGTTTAGCCTCTAATCTCCCTGGTATTTACTGAGGAGGGAACAAGGAACGTGTCCAAAAGGGTCTGGCTGCTAAGGGTGACCCAGCCCTCAGCATGGCTGGAACAGCGTGGTTAAAGAACTGGAACTGGAGACCCACTGTGGATCTTTCTATGTGAGTTTAAACCCTACCAGCTGTGGAGTGGTAGCAATCCCAGGTACTGAAAGTCTCCTGCAGCATCTCCAGGATTGTCTGTTTAAGCAGGGTTAGAACTGCCTTTGGAGGGGGTGGTTGCAGAATAAGGTGTAGAAGCCAATTAGAGTGGTACCTGGGAAAAGTTACATTTTTTTCTTTTGAAACAAAAGACTGTCTTCCCAGTGGAGTTTGAAGTGGAAACGTTTTCCTTAGTTCTTGTTTTGCTCCAGTTGGTTCACTTTTTCTGAGTCCTTAGAGCTCTCCCATATTTTATGGGTGACTCTTCTCCAAAGCTGAAAGGAAGCAGATGCACGGCCTGCAAGGGCTGCAGTCTTAACACACTGCAACACCAGCTGCGAGGATTAAATTGTCATCTTATGTTCAGTGCTGGCAAAAGCTATGTGTGTGACAGAGATGGTGACAGTGGATTTAATGTCTGGGTGGCAGTTACTTTGAATATCCCTCGTACCACACACATCAAGCAAGTCTGCATATCAGTGCCTGTGACTGGGATCAGCCTGAGCAGTCATGACGTTGCCATTCTTTCTTCATCTTGTGTGCTGGCACACATTGCAGCACTCCTACAGAACAGCACTCCTTCCAAAAGCAGGTTTCAGTGAACACACTCCATGTGGCAGTGGGGATCTGTCTCTCCTTCTCGCTCATGGACACAATTCCACCTTTGATGACAGCCTTTAGCAGGTGAAGCTCAGTCCGTGTGCGAAACAGGCTGTTCCCAATCAGAGACCCCTGGATAATTGCAGAGCTGCTGCAGAGGAGCTCAGACAAGGACCTGGGAGGCTCTTCCAACCCAGGGCAGCACCTGAGGATGTACTGCGGCTCTTGGCACTGCAGTTCACAAATCTATTATCTGACACCACCATCCACGTCAGCTCAAGTTAACGTCAGCCAGTGAATTACAGCAGCTGAGGCACCTGCACACATTTGCTTCTGCTGTCTCTCCTCTGTGGTGGCCATTTCTGGCAGAAAGGCAGCATGGACAGCTGGAGGTGGCAGCTTCTCAAACTACTCTAGCATGCATTGCCAGGGCTTATCATCTGTGCTCAGAGAGAACTCCAGCAAAAGTTGTTGCGTGGCTTTACAATTTTGCTCATGGATGAAGTGGCAAAATCCAGGAAAATTATGCTAGCACTGTACAGCTCACCTAAAGAACCTAATGTTGCTGCATTGGCTCTTCACTCTTTCTAAAACAAATTTATGGTAAGGAGTCCTGTGCTCCTAATAGTTATTCTGACATGCCGGGGTTGTAGAGCACGAAGACTTGCCCTGCATTTTTGTAAACTTTTTTCACATTCCTTTTTAAGGACCACACAGCTCAGATGCCTTCAGAAGGACATCAGATGTTACAGGCACCTAAGTATGATTCAAGCCTAAGAGCTGTAAGGAGGTGTGGTTCCAGTCTGCCTGTAGAATTTGCCAGCACTCTCCCCTCCTTAAGAGCGTAGGTTTTTAAGCTGATACACCAGAGTGCAATGGCATCATTTTTCTTGACTTCTTGCCACTCTTGAAAGCTAAGCCAGCTGTTTTTACTGGAGTATGGCTTGGCACTTGAGGTCTAAACCTCATTAAGCTGAAATCTGGGTGTGTTCTATTTAAAAAAAAACCAGCTAATTTTTGCTGATTCTCTTTCCATTGCCAGAATGTAAGCCGATTATTGGCTGCAATTATCTCTGTTCTGTGTGATGGGTAGGTTCTGTTCTGTATGACAGGTAGCAGAAAATACTCATCCACATATGTTTTATGATTTAAACACTAGAGGACACCAGTCTGCAGGTCCTGCAGTAAAGAAATCAAATGGATTATGTGGTGAGATTGCACATCATCATTTCTGTACTGTACCCTTCCCACAAGTGTGGTCACTGGATTGGGGTTTTTTGTTATTATTTGATTCAGTTGAATTTCTGTTTAGCTGGGTTTTTCTCTTTTTTTTTTGACTGAAGCAGCAATTGCAGTTCCTTAATCCTCCCTTTAAACCTTTGCTGGTAGCTACTAAGTGGTATTATTTATAGCCCAGACAAGACTGGATGGTTTATTATAATGGTGACTCAAGCCTATACATCTTTATAATTATTGCCAGAGCTATTGGTGCCATGTTTTGTTGTGAAGCTTATAAAAAAGTGCTGAGAACCTTTACTGGTTATTCCTCAGCTTTCTTGTCTTTCTTCTTTCCTGCCCAACTCCACTGCAATAAACACTTGAATGTGCATGGCTCTGACAAACCTGGGCAGGGCACAAACTTTGCAGCAGTTCCCTCAGCAGAAGCAGACCACCAAATTGGAATGTTGAGGGGAGGGAAAAAAGTTCTCTTTGTTTTCTGGCATTTATGTTCTTCATTTGCCATGCTTTGGTACCAGCGAGGCATTCTCTCCACAGGCAGTTCAGGCCAAGGGGTGTCTGTGTTTGTGCGGTAACATTTGGCCAAGTCCTGAAAGTTCAAGTTGTCAAAAAGAGGAAGCAGCTTACTACCTATGAATTTTAATAGAAAAACTCAAATGCTTCCAAGCACCAGGGATCCAAAGGTAGAATTTCAGCCCAGCTGATGTGACCTGGCAGATGGTGGCCCTCTGCACAGGCTCCCTTTGGCAATGGCATAAGTAGATTTTTGGTGCTAATGAAATGTTCTTCTGACTAATCTGCAGGAACTTTGGGGGAATTTTGCCCTCCTCTGTAGCAAGAGGGAATTCTCCTTCTCCTGTGTTCTTGTAGTTTGTCTACAAAGACCACCTGGCCTGAGTGGGAGGTCTAGAAAATGAGCAGCCACAATGCATGGAACACATCTTTTATTCAGTAAGCAAGCAAGCACAGAAGTATAATGTGTAGTGCTTAATATTCATACAGTACTAAAAATATAAAAATAGAAATAAAATTTCACTGAAAGCATTTTCACTCACAAATATACAAGGAAAAGTGCTGTCAAGCCACATCATGCTACACCACTTGCCAGTTGCTGAACTGACAGTTTCCCAACAGAACTGAAACACTAAAAACTAGTCCTTCCTCACAGTTTTTGGTGAGCCTGAACATTTGACTAGCAAAAATTGGCCTCCTGCAGCTGAGAACCTAAAAAGCATAGATGTCATTATATAATGGAACAATAAAATAATTCGGGAGAGTTCTATAGTGATAGTAGCCTGCTTCAGGCTGTTTGTGTACAGAATAAAAAAAGATAGAGAAATAAACTTGAATCCTGATTATAATCCAGATCAGTCATGGCTAACAATTCCTGGAATTTATTGTGCATGGATATTTGTGCAATACTCCCACCTGCTGGCATTTCCATCAACTCTCTTCCTCGGGTGCTGCAGTTCCCTTTGCCTGCCTTACACTGGCACAGATCTTCTCCTTAGGTGTGGTGGAGGCCAGGAGAACAACCCCTAAACAGTGCTAAGTGCCCTCACCTTTCAGTGGAACTAGAGCTTATCCAGCACCTTAATTTCCCTGGCTGTCCCTGATGGGAGAAATCACATCCACGCAGGAAAGTGGTATGGGTTGGAGGCTGATTCTTCAAGACAGTCCCTGCACCACATGCCTGGCCTTTAAGCCCCATTTTGAGGGACTGACCTAGAGTTGAGGGCTTAAGAATCTCCTGTTTGCTGGCCCAGGGCATGGAGCTGAACTGCCTGCATGAGGAAGCCAGCTCCGAGCTGTCTCCAGAAAGGCAGGGGTGGGATTTGGGATCAGACTGACAATCACAGCTGTAAATCGTAACAAGCCCTGTCTTGTAGAGTGTGCCAGTGCACAGAACCTACTCAAATCACACAGGTAAGGGTGTGCAGAACCTAATGTGAACCCCACTTGGATCAGTTGCTATTTTGGAATGGGATTTATTTATACTTGGTTATTCCTGCTATAAAAATAAATGTGACGATTAACCCCTGAGATCATTCTAGCATACTGTTTTGGCCTGTTACTTGTTTCCCTCAGAAATGAATTTTTATTTGGTTTACGGATGTTTATTTAGGTTCTAGTGACAAGCTTTTATAAAACACATTAAATAATCAATGTGGGGCTGAAAAGGTGTACATTCTAGTTGCATATATGGTACATACCTTATACGTATATAATACATTCCATAACAGCTGAATGTTCTAGTATTGTCTGGGAAGTTCTTGCATGTGGACAAAGGACTTAAATACTAGAAGATAAGCAGCTGTTCAGGATCAAAGATAATTGCATCTGATATGGTTTACTTAGATTGTTTTTCTTTCTTTAAATCTTATTACACATAATAGCTACAGTAGTTTGTCCAGCAGGTAATAAATGAATGCATAAAGCACTTCTAGCTATATCTGGATATCATATGCATGCATTTTTTATAAATAAAAATCGAATGTGAGGTCACATTTTCCCATCTTCTGTTTATAAACTAAATCAAATTTCTCATTCATTGAAACAGTGAAGATGTCTTTCCATAGCCCGACTCGTCCTGAAACACAGAGAAAGAACACAAGTCAGGGAGTGGATGTAACAGGACACCAAACACGTACAGTCTTGATTGTGCAGGGCACCAAGTATCAGCTGTGAGATTCTGAGCAGTCTGGGCTTTCACTGAAAGCTTAATGAGACCTAAGGCTGTTCATTGTCTTACCCAATTACCCTGGTACCACCCTTGCAAAGCCTTAAAATAAGTACCATACACCTCTTCAGCTGCACCAGCCCAGTGGTATACAGGAAGAATTCCGATTTGTGTGAGACTTTGGCCTTAATCAGAAATGAACATAGCTTTTGGGTGGGGTGTTCACTTAAATGTGGATTTCTGGTTTCAGTGCAAACCATGGCTGTTTCATAATTCCAGCACTTAATAATACATTTCAAAATCATCAAGCCTCCAGCATACACTGGTTAGAGAACTATCCGAAAGGTACATGGAATGTGTGGTATAAACCTGATCATTGAAGTGTAATATTTTCAATGCTAATTTCTATTATTTTCTGTCTAGAGAGAAGTCCAACAGACGGATTTCTCAATATGGAGAGATTTGTTTGTTAAATACAAGTGCCTAGTTTCTATCTGTGAAAGAGAACAGGTGCCATGCACTCAACTTGTGCCACTGAAATTTTAATTTTTAACACGAGGAATAGGAAGCTTTTGGGGAATACAATATGGACACTGAACACCTTCCTCATATGAAGTATTCTGTGGAGCCCAACCAGTAACATAACCTGGTGACACTGCTGATCCCACCAGCCAAAGAGAGCAGCCCCCTGAAAAACGGTTTCAATGCAGCCCAAAACATACTTAACTCAACATCAGCCAGGGTTACTTGTGGCTGAATAAGCCTCATGGGATAACCAGACTGAGAGGCCCAATTGTCTTCTCATTTATGCTGGATATAAAGACAAAATCCAGACTTGTTCAACTGGAATAAATGAAAGGAGAATTGGGACTGTGCTACCAGAGTTTAATCATAACAGCAAGAACAAAGCTACATGCAGGGAGCTTAATTATGCACTTGATGCATAAGAAGAATACCCATTTAATTCAATTACCATTGCTTTTATGCAGCAACTTTATAATTGAGTCCAAAGACAAAACTGTCTGAAACATCTACATATTACTTATTAACATGATGGCATAGCATGCGTGGCAAGGGCCGTTTTATGCAATCAGGGCTTTTCTGTAACTCCTGAAGGTATGATAGTGTCCTGGTTTCTTTTCAGGACCCAAAGACCAGAATAACCTGATGCTGAAAAAGCCATTTATTGTTTTCACCAAATTTCTCATGTATTTTTAAAAAAACAAATTAAGAAAATGCTTACAATCATAAACATCTGATACTAACTTAAATTTTGTTCTGGGAACTATAATGGCAAAAAGTACAGCATGAAACACAAACCCCTGTATTTCCCATTCAATAATGATAATAAAATATTTTTTTCCTCTGCTTGGTAAATACAAACCTTTTATTTCTGAGTCTCCCTAACAACATGTACGGACAAATGACAAGTTTTACAAATGACATACACAGTGGATTATTTGTAACACTTTTTTCTTTTTTACCATACGAATTGATAGCTTGTCAAAAAGTCACCCACCTGGTTTATGATTTGAATCATGCAACTGCGTAAATTATGATGTGATAAGAGTCAAATACAAGTAACATATCTAATCATTGTTCTGCTTTCACAGCAGTTCAGGGTTATCTTCAGAGTAAAGATCAATGTGCTAAAAGAAAAAAAAAATGAAGAACTAAAATAAAGCAAAATAATAAAGTAAATGTAACTAATGACAAATTAAAAATATTTGAAACAAATTACAATAAGCTGTCGTTGCCACCATTCCTTGTCACAGAAACGAACAAAGAACAAAGCACTGCTAATGAAGCTGCATTCTGAAGTAACACAATATTGTAAAAGCCAAAGACAGCAAAGAAAAGAAATTCAAAATAAGGATATTTATACTAAAAAGCACACAGTGAACAAATGACAAAATATTAAGTGCTGTAGCTCCCTTGTCTATTATAAAATGAAGGCTTCTTTGTGAAATACTTGTAGACAGTAGAAATAAGAGGCAATGGTAGTACAGAATTCCAGTGAACCTGCTTTCATGGGAAAGCAAAACTCAAACAAACCTGACCAAGTGTTGCTAAGATTAGTTTGACAGACTTTCGTAAGGCATGTGATTTTAGTGGGTTTTTAATACAGCTATAAAATGTCAGCAAAATGCATGGTAATTGAATAAATAACTAGCTAATACAGAATTAATAGTCAAGAGGGACTGATAATATTTGGTATTTTTATCGGAGATTTGAAAATTTGGTATTTTTATCGGAGATTTGAAAATAATGATAAAAATTACAGCTGATATAATCTGCAGATCACATGAAGGCTGGCTGAAAGTGGTAGTATGGAAAGGGCTCCTATACACAGAAATCTAAGAGCGAAGTTTTCCTGTCATAATCCCTGAGTAAGGGACAAAAACCTGTTGATCGATTCCTCTGAGAGGCTTTGCGGTCATGATAAACACTTGTTTCATGTATGATGCTGTATCATAAAGCGCTAAAATGGCTCTGGGTGGAAAACAAGGGAAAGTTCCCTATAAAACTGGATTCCATTAGTGTATGAATTGATTTTACATTGAGATAAGGCTTATGTAGAAGTAACATAGGAACTGACCATCTTGACCTTGTTCCCTCATCTTTAAAAGTGCTGTAAATCAGCCTACAGAAAATAATTGGAGGGAGCCTAAGCTCCTTTTTTTATGCTTCTCAAAGACAACTGAAAGGACTGGATTTCTTATCAAAGGACAGATGTATTAACAGATCAAATGGCACCTTCAGGCTCCTGGAGAAAGATCTCACCAGAATAAACATCTGGAAGCTAAACACCTTTTAAATAGCTAAGACAGGCAATGAAAATAGAAAGCTTATAAGAGAAGCTACAGTTTCTTGTAATTTTATGCCTTTATTATAGAAATATCTGTCATTCTAGAAAACCTGATATACTTAAACCCAAGGACTTGGGCCAGGAGAAACTGCATGAAGTGGTATGGGCTTTGGCATGGCACAGGTCAGAAGGAGCAGCGCAGAGTTCTCAGCATGAAGAGCTCAGTCCATCAAAGCAAGACAAAGCCTCTCTGACAGAGTGGTTTGTATGGTGTTGAATATACACTGTTAATCTCAGATTCTTCCATCCTTTTCAGTCCTACCCAACTTGATTCCAAAACAAGCCATCCCTCCAATTGCATCAGCAGTCAGTTAGCTCCCATCCTTTACAGGGCAATCTTTTGCCAACATCTGGCACACCCTGGAGGTTACTCATTTGCTTCTTGCAACTTCTCCAAGAAGATTTTTACTGTGGGTTTTAAACATACCCCTGCCAACAGGAAGAGCTTCTGCATTACAGCACTGATCAATGAGTTGATGGCAGTGTTCCACCATGGATTCCAGCTGTGCTTTGTCATAAGAAACTCCTAAGAACCTCACCAGCTGCTCAACCATTGTTGCTAGGTCCTGGAAGAGAGTATTTAAAACCCAGTTTATTTCACAATATTTAAAATTGCATTTTTAATGAGTTTAAATACTTCAAAATAAGTTAAATCCTGATGAAAAATACAAGTGCAGAAGTTGTAGATACACCACTGTCTTAAACTTTTGTCACCTTCCAATTTCCTGAAAAGAAGCCCATTCCAAGGAATTAGAGTAGGACAGGTTAGCAGAGAACATGGCCATGTAACCTCTTCAGATGCTGCAACAGGGGAAAACCGAAAAGTAATTGTGATACTTCCCACTTCAGAGAACACCCCGCCCTCAACTGATCCCTTTGGAATACCAGTGCATTTCAGAGGATTTAAAAGTTACTTTGATTTTGACCTTAGTCAAATAGATACAAATGTTGGGACAGCCCTTCTTCCTTTGTCAGCTTCTGGGACTGCATTCATGTAGATGGAAAGGATCTGGGGAGGTGGCTTCTGAGAATAAGCATTAATTCACACCTCCAGAATTCCAGGGTTCCTAAGTATGAGTTGCAAGGACAAAATTGTAATATTTATCAGGAAGCAGATGGATGCTGTGATGCCACCAGCTTTCAGCAGCTGGTGAGCACAGCTAGAAATATGTAGTTATTCAAAACCATGGGTTTGAAACAATTTTGACTAAATGTTACTTACTCCAATTGCATTACACCTTTTTTTTAGAATCCCACTCCATCAAAAGGCTCAGTAAAGCTGGAATTATAATTTGTCCAGCTTTATTGAGTTTTGTCCTGATTTTGTCTTTTTACAGATTTAGAAACAAGAGCTGGGTTTTTCCTACATTTGCATCAGTTTTCCAGTCAAATAAACATTTTGTAGTATTTTCATTAACTCTCAAAAATATATTACTGCAATAAGAAATTGCACTTCCACTAGATTTCTGATTAAAGTGGATTTATTAGCCAGCATACTGTAAGGACCCAATAATTATATTTACCTTATGCTACATTACTCTTACTGTTTTCAACATTGTTTCAGAGAAAGCAGTAAGAAGAACCAAATAATCACAATAAATGCCAAATACACAGGACAAAAGACTGATTATATACTTTTTTTCCTCATTGGTACAGCACATACAGCAAGACATTGCTTTTAAATGAATGCCCAGGGCTGAGTGAAGCAAGTGCTGAACAGTTTCACATCACTGCCTTCTCTGCAAGTAGTTCTGTGCCTAGGGATGCAGGCAGACTCCCCAGTAAATTAATATGTATATGAAAGTGCTTAAAATCCATAGAAGCTACTGAATTTTTTAAGCCAGTGCTTTAAAAATGGTATCAGGCATTAGGGAGCCCAAACATGGACATAAGAACGTAATTTTGTGCTTTATGTGTTTTGAAACCTAGGATGCTAAATATAATTAAAATACCATTTTGCTACATCTAACCTACCTTATGCATATCTTCATACTTGAGAAAAAGTACATTGGCATCCATGTGGTGTTCCCAAAACTCTTGGACATGTTCAAACCACGAACCATATCCTACTACAAAAACATTATGATTGACACGAGGAAAATGAACACTTTTGTTATTAAGCCATTTTCAAAAAGAAAAGAAAAAAAAAAAAAAAGAAATAACTAGAGCGGTTCATAGCCCCGGGAGAACCGTGTCTCATTTTGACCCATGTGATTCCTGGAAGCCCTAACCCTCCCCCAAAAATTTTACTCATTTGTTTTCCAGTTCTCTGATGAAGTCCATGGTTGCACTAATTTCAGATAATTTACATGTGTCTATCAGAGGTTCAGCCACTGGTAACTGGTACTTAAAACCTTGAGAATCTCTTTTGTTGCCTATATTACTAGGAGACAACCCCACGAGAAATTCTATATTTCTCTCTTACCAGTGACTAATTACCACAAAGTACCTCACATAATCAAGGCAGAAGTTAAGCAAACATAGTGAGAAGTTTTTCAATTATTTCCCAATATTTTTTTGGTCAATTTTATCTTTTCAGCAAAGCAGCTATAGAAAAATAAAACAAAAACTTTTTAGGATTGTATTTTGAAGCCATATTTTCTGTTAAAAAAAGAATTGTTTCATTCTGGTAACTGGAACACTGATGTGTTAGCTTCATTCATCAGTTTCTTAAGGGGTATATGGAATGGGAATAACAAAAATGGAGTCTTTACAGTGCCTTTATAAAAACTGAAAATTGGTCAGTTGATTAAAATCATTTTCCTATGAAACTGATCTCTTTGTCTATTGGAAGCATTTGAGTTACCGGGTGTCTGCTGTATTGCTCCCACAAGATGCAAACATTCAGCTAAATGCTGAATTTCCTGTGCATGGCAAACATTCCGTTTGCACAGTTACGGCCACAGAACGGGCTGAGATGTGTTCTTGGCTCTGGGAGGTTGTGATAAAGTCTGCGAGGTGCGACCAGATAAAGATAAAATAACTCTTGGGATACTTACACGGACAAGAGTACCCAACCCTTCTGTCTTAGAAGACGTTCTAACATGTCTTTCTTATGTCTCTGGTCTACAAGTTCCTGATCACGGGCTACAGGCGAACATTCCATTCTCGGGGAATGCAAATGAAAAACTGAAGGTGGGCTGGAATGGGAGGAGAGCATTAATCCTCCCTGCAAAAGTTTGCAGAATAAGGAGCGGCAAAGGTTTTTAAGGCCTGTTAAATAGCCTTCACAGGTAGGTTTATCTTTTTCCTTCCCTTTAGTCTTACACAGCTCCTTCAGCATCAACTCCCCTGAATTCCAGGTTTGCTGCTCTGGCTCTAGAGGAGATCCTGCTCTCAGGGCTCTAGGTACCTGGTGAATTCTTAATGTCACATTAAGGTATAAGAGGAGATTTTGTGGAGAAATAAAAGGCAGTAAGAATTTTTTCTCTTCCTAGCTAGAGAGTGGCAATCCCTTGGCAAAAAGCCCAGTGGTAGTGAGTTCTGAGAGAACACAGGGCTTGCCCTCCCCACCAGCTGCCTTCTCACAGGGTCTCACTCGAGCTCACTGGTGCACTCCAGCTCAGGCCCATGCAAACTGCAGAGTTTCCTGTGTTAACTGGCATCTTGCAAGGGATGAACCTTGAGCTGTTGGCTGAAATTTAAATATTAAAGGAATTCCCAGGAAAATAACCCCAAACCTGAGGACCAGAAACACTCCTGAGAAGTAGCTAACTTTCAGTGAGGTATAACTGAAATCAAATGATGCTGGGAGTATTCACCACTTCTTACAAGGTACCTGGCAGCCTGCAAACTGAATTTTAGAAGAGAAGACCAGAGTCTTGCCCAGCCTAGGTGGAAAACTGCTGAACCCACGGGGTCAAATACTGTAAGGCGAATATTTACAAAAAGCACGGCTCATAGTTTGCGTGGACAAATCTAAATCCCCGCAGCACTATCCGTAGCAACCTCCTCGCTGTATATGCAAAACAAATGCACCTTTATCCAGTTCACTTCTGTACTTGCAGAAGGAATGTAGAGATGAAAATAAATGTGTGCAGAGAGAACAGCTCCTTACACTTGTCATTCATAAACCTTCTGCAGAACTCCTGAAAGGTTCCTCTGTAGCTCATGGTCCTTAGGGAGCGGTGGAACTGGTAATAAGACACCACCAGGTCTTTGGGGTTGCGAGCCATGTATATTACCTGTGATGGGGGAAAATCATCTTATTGAAAGCTTTTTCCTCATTCCATTTCCCAAAGCACTCCCACAACTGCTGCCAGTGGAGTTAAACAAACACGAGCTCGTTTTCACCTTTGAATTGCCGTTGTGGAGGTCCGAAGGCAAAAACCGATAGGGCAGGTGGCTTTTGATGAGGCGAGGGGACGTCAGTTCCTAAAATAAAGCAGAGAGAATCATTTCCGATTGAGCAGCAGTTCAGGGCACAGCCTGAGCTGTCCTGAACTGTCACACGTGAAGTTCTTTACTACAGTGAGTTCCATTCACAAATTCACTTCCTAAATTAACAGGAGTTTGGGATTAGAAATCAGGCCAGGGAGTTATATCCGTTTTTTAAATATCAAAAGGCTGAATAATGTGAAGGTATTTTGCCATTTTGGGGTTTTATCCCTTTTGTTTTCAAAGTACTTAGATTCTCAATATCAAATTAGCTTTGTTTCCAGTGATGCTTCCACCAAAAATCCTTGAAAAATATTAGAAACTCTGAAAACATGACCCCTAACTTTTTCAAAATTTTACCTTTGCATTTCATTTCATCCTCAGAATTGACCCAAAAGTTTATCTGAGTGTGTGAATGTCTCTCAGACAATATTTTTCTGTAATTTGAGACAAAACTGTCGTATGACACCAATCGCGTTCTGCTATTAAAAACTGAGTAAATCCATAGTGAATCAAGCTGCTAGCACATGGCACAGATAAAAATGTGTAATCTCAAACCTCTTACTATTGCCACCACTTCTTTGCATCGGGTAGCACTGAGGTCTCACTGGATTAGGCATCACAGATGAAAAAGAAGAGCAATCTCTGACCTCTAAATACTCTCAGCCTAAAGCAGGCTGAGGCTGCAGTTGTCATTGACCACAAGCAGCTGAATTCTATCCCTGCTAGCCTCAGCTTGCTCAGTTCACTGCAGCTGTTACAGGATGGCCCTGTAGAGTTTTCCTAACAATTCCAAGATGTCCCTCTGCCAGATGTGGTTGCAGCAAGGACAAGATGACGTTTATGTGCCACTTCAAGGACTTCAAGGGATTCTTAATAGTGTGGAAGTAATTTCATGCAGGACGTTCCAAACCGCTCCAACTATACCTATGGAGTCTGTAGAGAGCCAGGAGCTGTGGATCTAAAGACTGAAATGTGTAGATTCAGAGCAGTGGGAATACAGATCCATGGATATCTGTATTTGTATTTCCTCTTTCACAAATTCAGGGAAGGAATCAAAGCAAATTTGCCTCATTTGGGCAGCTCCTGTTTACACAAGCAGGAGAGGCCTGGAACTTTTATTCAGAAAAGCCACTGCCAAGATATTCAGCACATGGAGAAACATTTGAAGTATTAAACAGAATACAATAAAGCTTAATGAAAGCAATTTAAAATAACCTTATAAGACTCTGAATCATACCAACATTCTGAACAAATCCAGTGATGAAAAGGAGAAGGACACAGGATGAAATGAAGTGATAAATATGGAACCGAGGACAAAGACATCCAAATGCTGAAAGACTTTCTTTGCAATAAATTGTACCTTGATGATGTCCAGACCAGGCTGAGGGTACTCTAGGACTGGAAGTTGCTCATCTATATTCATTAGTCCAATCTCATCTGGATCAGCTCCCTGACTCACTAGATAAACCACTTCCTGCAGCAAGCCTGTGCCTGCAGAAACCAAACAATGAAAGAGAACAGATTGTATTACAGTTCTTATCTAAACAGAACCATATGAAGGGGGACCTCAACAGAGAAATAATGGCAACTTTTGTCCTCAACAGTCTGCTGTGAGCTAAGTCTGTAACCACTGTTTTAACATAGTATGTCAGCTCCCTTAGTTTTATTTTAAACACAAGCAGACCTTTCATGCAAAGGACCTGAGATTTTTTTTCCTCAATAACAATTTAAATACATTTCTGTCTCCATATCATTTAACCTGTGAATTGCAAAGCATTTAACAAAAAGCTTTTCCCCATCAACGTTACCTAGGCAAAATACTACTATTTCCATTTTAGAAATTGAAAAATGAGGCAAACAGAGGTCATCCAAGTTCACAAAATGCATTAGTGGCTGTACTGAGAGACCTTTATTGTAAATTGCAGGCAAGGCCCCTGTTATGCAGTGGTTTGAGAGTCTATTTATGCTTCCAGGTTATGGGCTGGATGAAGCCCCAAACACATCAATATACAGTGAGTCAGTCCCAAGTTTTAGAGGCCCCAGTCACGAATCTCTCCCCAGTCTGAGGACATTCACAAAGCAACCATTAGATATGACAGCCAATGACAGCGCCTTGGAAAATTACTAGGGACTTCAATTCAACCTTTAGACAGGGAAACTACTTCAAAGTGACTTTACCTTCAGGTGGGTAGGGAACCCTCAAAACAGGCAAAGGTACAGAGACACCTGACAGAGGGTTATGGAGAGAAAGGCATGGGATCTTGGTGAGATGGAGGAACAGGATGGGGAGAGATCACAGCAAGCAGGGAAGGGACCTCACAGTTAAGATGGAAAGTCCCAAGGGTGTGGGACATCCTAGAAACTGCAAAAGACAGACCCAGGATTTATTCACTGTCTCTTGTTGTCTAAAGGAACAAGTAATGGTTCCAGAACTTGTTACAAAGCCCAAACCTGCCCCAACATCCCAGTCCAGGGAAAGATGAGCTGTAAACTCTGAGATCATGTCTTTCATTACCATTTGAACTTGAAAACAATCTGTGAGTTGCAAATCACTTGTAACAGTGTCTAGTTAATTCACATTAACAAGCCTGTACACACTGACAGGCACCTCTGAACCAATTCTGTAAGTTGTTCCAACACAAAAAAAACCCTACTGTATCAGTATTCCAATTATTTTTTAGTCTGAGACAGAAACAGTTAAGTGATGCCAATGGTTGGAGTGAACTCAGCCTGCATACAAAGTGAAAGAACACGACTCCAAAAATTGCTTTGGAGAGTAAGCACTTTAAGATTCCTTTGTTGCCTTACTGACTGGTGGGTAAACTTGAAAAGATTTGGGGAGAGGGGATAAAAAAGAGAAGACACTTATACATTATCATCACCACAGAGATAGCTGTCACACACTTGATACACACCTGTCCCTGAGGCTGTTCACTCTGCATTTTTAGTTCAAGCATATATTTTATGCATTAAAATTAACATTCATACAGTACTTTAGTACCAGTCCTTGCGACTCTGAATGAGCACAACCCTTGTTCTCATTAAATATTTATTCTGACAGGAAACACCCTGGTTCTCCATAATTAATTTCAGTATTTCCAATTCCACCTGCAAAGAGAAATGCTATTACAGCAGCCCTGTTGCACGAAAGGGTAAGAAATAACTCTGTGGGGTTAAACCATAAACTATTTTTTTGTTGCTCAGCTGCCCTCTAGGCAAAATTCTGCCATCTCTATCGTGTGTCTGAACACAGAAGGGCTACAGGGTCGAGGCAGAACGACACTGAAACTTCAGGAAGCAAGCTCTCCACAAAGTCCACCAGAAAAACCAGAAGTGAGGGCCAGGCAGCACAGCCCCCATTGCCTTACCTAGTTCTGCTCAGACCTGTGACTACGCACCAGACTCGGCTTGATTGCCATCAGGTCCATGGAGAACTGCAGAGGTGGGAAACAACATATTTCCCATCCAAAGTAGGGATCTGGAAGCTCAAAAGTCTCCATCTAAATGTGTTTCCACCAAAACAAGTAACACACTGAAAGAGAAATGCGGGGCACTTGGCAGGTACTTCAGGCAGGAAAATAAAAATTTCCCTCAAGTACATGTTCTTTAAAGCAGTGTTTAAATCTGTGGATGTCAGTATTAGTTACTATCATGCACATACACAAATTCCTGTGGTACGTATGCAGTGCTGCACATAGCCAACATCCCCATCCAAGTGACACAGAAAACAGAATTCCTGCAATATTGCTGCTGCCAAGGGGAGGACTGCAAGCTGACAATTCAGACTTCTGGCTTCTGACCATCCAGTAGGTTGGAATTTCCCTGCCCTACACCTGCAGCAGGATCACTGACTCAAATTTCCCTCACCCATGAACTCTGTGCTAGTTTTCTCTTTTGTCACTCACTGTATTTACCTGATTTCACATTAGCACTCGAGTTACTATGCTTCGGAATTTCAGGATCTTAATGAAAACCAGGGAATTAACTTTTGAGGGAACAGTGATTTTTTTAACTTGTCACCCTTAATCAATTATTATTTACCACACACACACATTCCAAGAGCTCCAAGTAAAAATATTATCACTAACCTGGTTTCCTGTTTAAAAGAACAAATTAAAGCATTACATTCTTATTGTTTTAAAAAGAAGAAAAATCTAAAAGCTTTTATATATATATATCTATAATGAGATATATATGACCTCCTCACATCTCTTACAAGGACTAAAACCAGCTCAAATTAAAGATCTCAGAGCTGATTGTTCTTTTGGTTTAGAAATGATGACTTAACCTAGCAACAGGCAGCCCAAATTTGAGACCTGTCTGCTAGGGCAACACCTTCAACCCTAGGAACACCAGCTGGCTGGAAAGCCAAATAAACTGCGACGCTGTACCTATCCATGAGATGAAAAGCCCAAGCCTACACTAGGGCTAGCAGAATTTACTAAAATGCCACAGCATGATGCGATGTGAGTCTTCTGCTGCAGTCCCTGATTCCCCCTCTGTGTGTAAAACACACAGAAATTTGCCATTTGACCCACCTGAATTAGCGATCTCTGTGGAGATTTACAAGAACCATCGTTTTATGGATGGAAGGTAAATTCTTGAAACTGAGATTATCAAAGGAGATTATGTGAATAACAGCAACAATCCCAGTCTACCATAAAACCTGGCCAGATCTAAATGTCACAGAGACTTTCTCAGTAAAAGGAAAATTACAATACTTGTTGGACAGAAGAAAAAGGTGAGCTAAGCCAAATAAAAAAAAAGAAAAATATGCAGAGCTTCTCTTTGTACTCCCTAGATTTCTGGCCCTGCTGAGGCAATAGACATTGTACATCTCTAGAATCTTCATTACTTCCCCCTCTTACTGATGGAAACCTGTACATGTGCATGCACACTTCACTTGGGGTGCTGCAGAAGGATAACATGGAAGGATAAGCAGTGACAAACAGGATTAACTGCCAGCTTTCAGACATGGGGGACCAGATGTCACAAAAGTAAGTACCCAGCAATTCTACCCTTTCTTCTTCATTCTGCAGCAGACCCACTTTTTATCCCAGAGGAAGACTGCTCACCCTGCTACCTCCAAGGTCATATTGCCAGAACAGACATGGAATTCATGAGCACTTATCTAATTCCAACTAAAATGGAGCCAGTCAGCATCTGAGGAACTTCAGTGCAATGTACCTGAGAAATGCGCTTCCTGACAAGCTCCTGCGTTATGTCAATGAAATGCCTCAGGAGAACACACAGTGTTCCAGTTTATCACACAATATCTGGAAAGAGAGGGGGTGGGAAACAGCTGTGAGAAGCTACTGCCAGAATCTGCAGGTTTTTAGGAGACCTTTTTAAATTCTCTGTGCACCTGTTTTCCAGCCCTGCATAATGGCATGCACAAAAGCAGCCCAGGCTCAGCAGTGGGAGAGTGTGCTGCTGGGGGTGCACTGTCCTTTTCCTGTGCTGCCTAATGACGCACAGAAACCAGAACTCATTAAAAATCCTATCATGCCGCAGCAGTCCCTGTTACTGGGAACTCTTCCTCCACGCCCTTTCCATGGCCGATGCCTCAGCAGCAAGAGCAAAGTCGGTCCATGGCCACTCTGCTCATCAGGAGCTGCTGCAGCAGCAGCCAGGCAGCGCAGCGAGACAGACACGACTTGGGAACACCACAGCCACTCCTCTCGGCTCCTATGCATTAGATGTCTTCCAATGTCAAATTTAGTCACGGTGGAAGGGAGAAATATTCTCTAGTGCAGATGTTCTCCACCTTCTCTCAACACATTCTGGCCACTAGCACTGCTCTGAAGTCACCGGGCATCACAGATGTGTTCAAAGTGAAGCAGCAGATATGAAACTGTAAGATTTCCTATGAAATTTTGCTTCTCTACATAGTTTCTAAGGTAGTTTCTTTCAGTTTCTCCTCTCTTATCAGGTAAGACGGGACAAACCTGAAGCCCAAGGATGCAAAGGCCTTTGGTATATTCCTTTATTCACCCCGTGTTTGGAAACCACATGGAAAAACAAACTAAAGGAATACTAATGCTAATAATCTGGCAATGCCACTTAGCTGTACTTTCTTTGATCTGCCAGTCCTTGGCAAATTTTGGTTAATCCAATGCAACAGATCCATTATGACTCATAACTTTTTTATAGCACTGGTAGATGCAAGTGGCCATTAAAAATGAGGGCTGCCAAAGCTGCCAGATTGGCCTGCAAATGCTGCACAGAAAAGCCTCACATCATTGTTCTAATTGCCTGCAAGATCATTCCCCCCTGGCTAATTTCAGTGTAAATCTGCAGGCTGGTATGACAGATTCATCTTCACCCTACAATATTGGAGGGAAAAGTAGATTTTCCATTAGAAGAAAAAAACATTTCCAAAACATTAGAGTATCTCCTCTTGAGGTCTGTATGATAAAGTTCTCCTACATGTTCGAATTCCACCTGTCTTAAGAGTAGAGATTTTAATTAACAACTAGAGTTTTAAAAATAAAAATAATGTATATACCTTGATACCACATTTTCCAAATCTTCTATTCCTAAATGAGGCTCAGGATTCAGAATAAAGACTGAAATTGTGGTGTTATACTGCCATACTATTTTTTTTTGACTGGCCAATTAAATAGTTAGTAGAGGGCCCAATTTTCAGAAAGGACTGAATACTCATCCTCTAAGACTAATGCCCCTTTTATATGACCTAAAATGCCCCATAGTCAATAGTAACCTGTCAAGGGAGTCTGTGGTACACAGGGAACCTGAATCCAGATCTTCTGAAAGTGAAGTCAACAACTTAATTAAGACTGGATTTAAAGTAAGTGTTATATACACAATTTCCAACAACATTCAGTAAGCAGTGTTAGATTTTTAGACTTCATAATCCATTCATTTTTCCACTTGCAGCTAGCAGCTTTTAAACCAAACCCAACAGGCTAAATTCTGCAGACATGGGTCTATTAATTCTGACTTGTGTTTTGAATCTGTTTTGCCAGAGGCTATAAACAGCACACTGTGAAAACCCTATTCTATTTAGGATGAAAACCTACTTTCTCTTGGGTAAAAATGCTGTCACTGAACTGTTTACACACATGTATTATCAACAGAGTTATTGCCATTATGTCCAACACAGTATCCTACAGCACTCTTTAATGAACTGGCTGGTTACAAAGCAGTGCTATTTTTGGCTAATGCATTAGTACTATTTTTTTTTAAGTGGCCTGAGTCGTGATTGTCCCTTACATTAGCACAGCAGCTACTCAGCAGAGGGCAGGATGAGAAGTGCACATCGACCACAGGGCATCTGGGACCGGGCACCGACATGGGGCAGCCCCATGTCCACACAGCGAGGCAGGCAGCCACTCTTGTCCCCTCCAACCACCAGCAACAGCCTGGAGAAGAACACTCCTTTGGAGCATGCTGGATCTGCAACTGGAGCAACACTGGTAAATAAAACACACCGAGCCCCGTTCTCCAGGAGGATTTGTGGCACAGCCAAACCCACACCCACAGGGATCGATTCCCCAGAGAAGAGAGATCCATGCATCGCTTCCTGGGAACAGCCCTGGCTCCAGCTGTCTCCCACACCATGCTGGGGAGCACACTGGGAAGGCACAGAACTGTCAGGGAATGTGCAAGCAAGGAAACAGCATGGATGAGAGCTTGCCAGAGCCTCTGCCTACCATACTAGTTAGCATGGGAAAGCAGATAACTAGATTTTCTCTGCTTTCTGCTTTACAAAACCACCAGAAGAACAGCTCAAGAGTCACATACCCTCTAGCCATTGCATAAAACCCATGGCTACCCCAGTCTGCCCCAGCTGGCAGGGATCTTTTGTTGAGGACAGCTGGGGCAAAAAGCCTTTCTTTTCTATCCTTTCTAATAAGCCACAACATCCTCACATGCTCTGCAACGTAGACTGGCTAAGTAGCATCCTAACAGCTCTAAGAACTGTGAGTCCACAGATCTACTGTTTAAAACAACAACAGGCCACAAGTTTGCCTTCACTTGCCTTCCAATTGAAGAGTCATGGCTTGTGTCTTCAAGCTTGTCCCAACATCCATGACTTCCTCATATCCAAGTGTCCCGGATTTTGTCACAGATCCTTCGCAGACCAGCTAGAGGCTGGTTGCAGACCTCTCTTAGTATCAGATATTCAAAGGGAAAAGTATTTTACTCTTCTCTTGAAGCTTTAGCTGGGCTGTCCGTATCTGTGCATGCTCATCGTGTCTGCACCAGGTGTGATCACTAATGGAGTAACTTCACACAAACTGCTCCCACTCACTTAAAATTAGATCAGCCAAATTAGCTGGAGGAGTTTCTACTTTTGGCATCAACTCACGCAGCAAATATTGCCTGGGACAAACTAGAATGCATCCACACAAAATACTTTGGGGGTTGTTTTTCTAAGAGGAATGACAAACAGAAGAGCACTTTTATTGGCTAATACCTGCTGCAGGGCAGGTTCTGTCTCAAGCATATCAAAATTACCTGGCAAACACTCTGCCTGTACAAACCAGCAGCGGTACCTCCTCACAGTGATGGGCAAAAGCACATCAGCAAAGTTTCAAATCTCGCCTCCTCTCTGGAGCACACAAAAGATGGCACAAGCCCTTAAGCCAGGCTGCCTCAGTTGTAGCCTCCTCCTCTTGCAGTCCTATTCTCCCAGCTTTTTAGAGCCCGTATCAAAAATCATTCCTAAATTGCGTAATACATTACCCCAGCAGGAGCTCACAATCTCCAGCAGAAAGTCCTCCCACTGTGCCTAATCTCCCTTCATTTTCACAGACTGTACCAAGGACAACAATGCAGAAAAGAACTTTGCTGTGATGACAAGTCATTGGGTTTTGAAATCGTGCTCAAGGACTTCATTACATTGAAAAGAACTGCAGTCACCCTCAGCACCACTGATTTCTAGGGCAACTCTATCACTCTGTGTTCTGCTCTTCAGTCATAATGTGGTCTGTGGGTAAATGCAGAGCTTCACAGGGAGCTCTGCTGACTGAGACAGGATCAGAAATCAGAAAACAACAGGGCACCTCCATTAGAAACTCATGTTGAAGCAGATCTCACACCCTTTCCTGCGAACATCCTCCTCTCCCCATATAAAAATTTCGATGTCTGTCACTACTCAAAATGCAATCCTCTGCCTCAGTTTCAACCCCTTCCAGGAAAATTGTTAGGCAAAACCTGCCTACATATTAATGTGCATTTCCACACATTAGGTGGTCAAATTTCAAGAATAATATAACACGAAACAGCTGCAGGTACAGGTTATCTGTAAAAAAAAAAAGGCAGCACATTTATTTCAGAATTTCCAGAAACATTGTTTAGCCTCCTCACAACCTGTCCAGTCAGCTATTGCTTGTCTAAGCTCAGGGAGTAAAGCATTTTGTCTCACTCAAATTCAATTTCAGATCTGCAATTTGCAAGTTTCTCTACAAAAATATATATGGTAGGTGACATCCATTTACCCATGAGAACTGCTTTTCATTATATATGAAAAATTCTGGTAGAGGAGAAGCATGTCCACATGCCTCCGATGGAAAACAGAGACAAAAAGATTGTACGATTTATCCCAGGTCACAGAATCTGTAGCCACAAAGTCACATCACATGCCCAGGGTACCAAACCTCGCACCACTTCTTAAGCAGCATTTTTGGGACAATACAGAGGGTAGTTCCTTCCCCTCAGTACAGGGTGTATGAGTCCCTAACGTACGAAACAAGAAAAAAGTCTTCATTTAATAAGACTGCATCATAAGAATAAAAAAAGAAGCATTTTGTTTCTTTTCATTAATATCTTCACTGTGACAAATGAACATTAACATGAAGTGAGAATGACTGGCTGGTGGGTTTGGCTGATTTACATCACTTTCTGATTCTTTAGTCTTTGAGGTCGTTATCATTTAATACAGTCAATAATGATTTCACATGTTCAGAATACATTTTTAACCCAGGGTAAAACCTTTTTTTCTTTTTTTTTTCCCCTGTGCCTGTTTACAAAAAAAAAAAAGGCAAGTTGAGTTTTGCAGTATTTCACAGCAGGGAAGCAATTATGCTTCATTTGCAGAAGACCCAGAAAACCTTTTAGATAGCTGGAGAATTCTTCCTCTTCTGAACCATTTGTTCTGCCTCTAGTAATATATTTTCACTGGTTTGATAAAAGGGTCATGAGAGAAACACTGCTATCTATATAACAAAAGGAGTTTCCCTTAAATGCAGATTCTTTTTCTCCATTTTTATTTTGAGTTTGAGGCATATAAGGACCTATTCAATTCTACTCACATTGAAATCAAGTCAAATGCATCAGTGGAAAACTTAACATTGCTTTCAATTACTTATTTTTGATAGTTTTATTAATAATTTCTTTGCCTAGCAACATTTGAGACTGAGTCAATACCTGAAGGTACTTTGAGCTATATATAAATAAAAAGATGGACCCATTTCAAAAGGACATTCAAAGCACAGGAACCCAGTGGCTCTAGTCCCCAGAAATATTAATCTACAGGTGTGGCTTTCTGCACCTGAATGGTCCTCAATGGAGGGAGCTGAAGCTGTGGAGTATTTACTCTTCTCAGTGGTGGCAGGAACATGATTTCAGTCATCCAGAGCATGAAATCAGATTCAAATGCAGACCCTGTCCATCAGTCCCTAAACAGCTCACAAAGCATATCTCTATCACACAACACAGTTTGCTGTTCCCTTTCTTTTTGAATAAGAATTCCATTCATTCTGGCCAGCTGGTATGGGAATTGATGCACATTCAAATATCATTAAAACAGAACAATATCTGAGCTTTATACATTATTTAAAGAAACCAAATCACTGTGATGTTGCTGTAAAAGAGAAAAAGTTACATATTATATTCTGATTTTAAAGATACTCTGGACTCCTTCATCCAGATTCATGAAACTAACAGAGGTTTCTCATCATTCCATGTCACAGGGCGTAATATTGCTTCAAAAACCAGAGGTGAAAGGTAAAGAATCCCAAGTGTATTTTGTGTAAAAATGTCTTGATTTTTAAGCCAGCCTCATGATTTCTTGAGGCGTGCCCCTGGGCCAGGAACATTTGCATTAATTCTGTAAATGAAAATGGTTTAGGCCCAAGGCAACAAAATTCTGCAGAGCTTATAGGACTATAAATCCAGCATAGCAGAATCTGGCTCTTTTGCAACTCCAAAGCTGTTGTTATAAAATAACACCAACAAAGCTGTTGGGAGAAGTTCCATATGAGAACACCAGAAATTAAGACAAGTCAACAAATTTACCACACATGGCTGCTTCTGCTCCCTGAGGAGCCTTTGCTACAAAGGCCACTCAGACTTGCCATTAGCAGGGAAACCTCTGCAATCCTCTGCAGCTGCCACACGTCCCTCTGACAGCTCCCAGCCGAGAGTCTCCCACAGCTCAAGAACATCCCTGGGCAACCTTTCAGTCTGATTCTCCTCTCAGTTATGACTGTGCAAATCAGGACTGACTGTCAGCAGTGTTCAACCTGTGCACGTCTGGGTATCTGCAGCCATGTGAACTTAGTGTAGCAATAATACTCTTTATATTGAATAGTAACACTATTACTGTGAAGTACAGTAATACCAATCTCACCTGTAAATATAACCTCATTGCCAAAAGATTTTTGTAGTCTGTGGAAAACATGAAAGGTATGATTGCATAAGATAAACAAATAAAGATTTTGGCATACTCCTTTGGTACATTTTCTTTATAATGTATTTCTTTGCTCAGGATTTTTCCAACCTGTTTCTCTGACATGGTCCCACAGACAGCTAAGACTGGAAGTGGAAGAAACAAGAGGCCAAAGATAAGAAATCCTTAAACCAACTTTGTGGCCAAAGGAAAAGTACATGTGTCTACATCTCCAATGGTTCAAGCCTCTCTTTGCCTTAAGTGTAGTAACTTTTGAGTGCCGAGTCGTAATTAAAGAATATTTTAGATGTTGATGAGCTGAAGTCTATTACTTTCACTGGGGAATCAGACAAACAAGAAAACTGGGGTTTCTATTGTACCCTTCTGTATCCCACTCACAGTTTAACAGCTGTCCCTGCCATAGCTGTAATGGTCAATGGATCAAACAACTCTTTCCCCGTAACCAAAAAAAACTGGGGTACACAGAGGGAAGAACATAACAGGGATTACGGGATGAGGGAAAATGGGCCACAGAAGAATGCAGAGCCCCAGCACGTGGCAAGAGAGAGGAAGGACAGAGCTCCTCCATCAGCTGGGGAAGAGACTGGTGACCCAGCAAGAGGAAGCATTGGATTCACGAGTGCTACAAACAGGAGGATAAAAGAGGTGTGCACTCAGTGGGAGAGGCACACGGAACAGGAGGAGAACAGAGAACCCACAGTGCATGACCCGTACACACAGAACCTCCCAAACAAGTAACAAAATGGACAACTCAAATTGACTTTCCCTGGCTCATTTCGTGTAACACCAGAGGTAAGTGTGAAAGAATTCCAAAGAGAACTCAGTAAATATATACACATGAAAGCTGTCCTTGGACTGACCCACAAATTCAGTGCTGGCACTTCATTAAGGCAAAGGTCTAGTGTCATCATATTCCCTAACAGCCAACAGGTAGTTAAAAAAAATCCAGTGTTACAAGGAAAGCTGAGAATCTATAAAAAACCACCTCCAGACAGGAATTTGTATGGTATGCAACACCTGCTCTTTTGACCCATTGTCTGGCATCAAATGCAAGTTCTCATGAACTTGAAGCTGATACTTGCCCAACAATTGACATTTTTCCACACAGAACTCCAAAAAATTATCTGGCAAAATAATCACCATGGGAGAGACAGCTTCATTATTAATGTAAATAGCTTGCTTTCTCAAATTACCAGTTTTGCAAAAGGAATGAATTTGTGGGCTTTGACCCAAGAATGCAAAGTACACATTCATTTAAAACCCACACAAGATGGTATTCAAGGAGCTGCTGCACACCACTTCTGAGTAGCACATGGACTGATCACGTCTGGTCAGGGTGACATCGTAGGACACAATAAAACACTGAGTGAACTTGAGCCAAACATTACACTTTAGGGACTGACTTAATTCCACTGAAATCACTGATGTTTGCAAACAGCTAATCTGGCTCTTAGCAAAGTGACTGAGGGAATATCATGAAAAAACTTGCTTCTCTATTAATTCTGTAGCTTAAGTTCACAGATGAGAATTTTAATTTTCAAGTAGGGTACAGAAAGTCCACAGAATGAGAGGGTTCAAGGCAAGTTGTGACTGAGGCACAGTGCTCCCTATAAACAGTGCATCTGCATCTTATCTGCAGTGTGAGCTCCCGTTTTTTAATAGTATAGAGAATAGCATTCTGGATTACATTTTCTCCTGCAAATCTGTGTGTCCCACTCAGCCTGCCCACTCTACACTACAAAGTTACACGGAAGATGAAACTTTTGACTTCATTTCTTCAAGAGCAGTAGCACACCTGATTTTAAGTTATGCATCACGAAAAAAAAAGGTTTCCTATAATTACAGTAGTACCATATGTATAAACACAGACACAGCCACATATCTCTGGGTGAGTCTGGGTTTTAGGCAGAAGTTTCTCATAGTCCAGAAGTACCCAAAAGCTGTTACCATTGATTGGGCACAGGTGTTAAGAATAATTAAAGATATAAGGGATATCATTATTCATCCATCCATCAGTGTAAATCAAATTAAAGCAGAGTCATTTTCCATTAGGCTTATTACATTATTCCCAGTAAGGCCACTGGTACATTTGATTTTCTACCATCATTGGAACAGCTTTTTCCTGGGTCACTCCCAATTTACCATTAACTGTAACAATTTCCAAGCACCACCTCCACTTCACGTTTGGAGCTGCAGTGTGTATTCTTGCAGCATACAGAGTCTTCCAAATGGCTTCCAGACCATTTCATCAGTCCCTTGGACAGCTGAAACAGTCCTGGCTCTATAAGCCACTTGTGGATTTTCTTTGCCAGATAAGCCACCATATGGCCAACAGCTACTGCTGGAGCCTTCTGCTTGTAGCCACAGGCTCTGGCCTCTCACACATCCAGCACACAGACTTGTTTGGGTATTTTCCACGGTTTGAGCAGATGGAGAGCTGCTGCTACACTGAACAAAGCAGATCTCCTTAGGAACAAGAAAAAAGTTTTCCATTAAGCCCATTTGACACTGGTGAGTTTTTCTTTCTTGAAATATTGTTCAAACACAATTTATTAACAGAAACCAGCTAAGTGGCCCCAGCCATGTTCTACTTCTAAATATTACCAAAAGAAGCTGAAGCATTTCATTCCAAATAATTACATCTTGTGCGTAAAATCTGTTTTCTAAACCTACTTTTTTTTCATTACAGCAACATCAGGAAAATTCTGATTAGATCCAGTAAGCAGAAAAATTTTTGTCAGTGCTATTGAGAGGCAGAAAGATGAAGTTGTAGCTAGGGTAATGCAGAGGAGCTTGGGGTCCTGGATTTAGTTCCTGGCCTTGCTGTAGACTTCCTGCATGACCTTGGCTAAATCAGTGGGAACCATCCTAGGGAAGCCAAATTTCTGCTGAGATGCCTGTCCCTCTGGAGCCAGCAGCCCCTCTGAAGCCCTGAATAAGCTGTAAGCCAGAGAGGATCACCTGACGAAAAAACCTTCCAAGGGTCTTGGTAGATTTTGGGCTACAAAACGGTGGAGCCTGAAGATGCTGTTATTGTCTAGAGCTTGTCCCCACAACAAGGACATCAGATTACTCACCACCCAAGCATTCTCTTTCTTGGCAAATGAAATCCTGTTTTGATCTCAAGGCTGCTGCTCCAGCTCATCCACACAATGCTGCACCTTCGGTTTTGGTGCCCCAGTACTCAATCACCTTTTCCTTCTCCTGGTGACTGCCAGTAAATCCTCTCACAGTGTGTCCATTTTGTGAGTGGACAGTTACCTGCCACTGGGGCCCCAAGAGATCCGATATTATGTTGCTATATGCACAAAATAGCAAATTAAATATGATTATGCAAGCTGGCTGGCCCCAGCCAACTGTCTAGCCATCAAAACGAAGCTATTGCCAGCTATATTAACGATATAGTGGCTGGCTGCTGGCTGAGGTTGGCTGAGGATATTTAACAATATGCCACTACGAAATTGGGGTGCAATTCTGACACAGGAACGTGGTAGCCAGAGATTCTCAAAACTGAAATCTTAAACCAGAAAGAATTAAATAGTGCTCATCCTGCATGCTATAAAACTTGAAGAAGACAATTTAAAGAACAATTAAAATATAGCTGTCTTACTCCTAATCCTAGTATTTTGGGGGCCATCCATCTACATACTATTTCTTCTGTAATGTATTATCTGTCAAGCTCTTGCCAGTCTTTAAGAGCAGTTAGTAATAAAAATCAAAAAATGTAAAGACAAAGGCTTGAAACTGCTTGAGAAATGATAAGAACATAATAGATGCTACATTGTGGAAATGTGCCTGCTTGAAGCAGCACACCAAGAAATTGAACAGCATTAGCCATTCACACAACAAACAATGAAATAAGTCAGAAACCTACAATACAGAAACATTGTTTTACAAGGGCATTTACAGAGCTGACATCTGTTCTCTCTAGTGGACTTTGAATTTCCTAGAAAGAGATAATCTCATGGTCAGGAAAAAAGTCACTCAAGAAGGCACTTACGAAAGAGTTTATCTGATTTTATCAGGTGGGGTACAAAGCTCCCATATTGTTTGTCTCTTGGCAGGCAGCACTACATCCACAGCAATTCTCTTTAAATATTTTTGCTTGGAAACAGGATAAAAAATCAAGAAATACGGCATTAAAAGCAGACACCCAAATGGTATACAACAACCAAAGGATGCATTAACCGGAAAAAACACACACTTACACTGCAAACAGGAGGCCTTTCTCGTGATTCAGACAGTGCAGCAAGAATGTACTTGGAGCACATGTTCTCCCAGAACGATCTGGGCAGCCGCCTTGGGAGTGCAGCACCAAGGGAAGGCTGAGGAGCAGACACCAAACCTGTGCACCACATCACACGTTCGGATTTCTGCCATAGCCCTTCCCCGTTCGACATCTTTGCTTGAGATTCCCTTGCCCGGAGCAGCATCACCATCCTCCAGCAGGTCGGGACCACCCAGGCGAGGTGACCCAGGGCAGCCTGGGTGCCGGCGTGTACCCCCCATCCGTGGGACCCCCACAGGGCCCCTGAACCCTGCCTGGGACAGGCTCTCAACTCTGCAGAGCTGCGGGGGCTGCCGGGCACAGAGCCCCGGCCCCAGCCACAGGGCACCATCCCCGGACACAGGGCACCATCCCTCGTCACAGGACACCATCCCTGGTCACAGGGCACCATGCCCGGACACAGGGCACCATCCCCGGACACAGGACACCATCCCCGGACACAGGGCACCATCCCTCGTCACAGGACACCATCCCCGGCCACAGGGCACCATCCCTCGTCACAGGACACCATCCCCGGTCACAGGACACCATCCCCGGACACAGGACACCATCTCCAGCCACAGGGCACCATCCGTGGTCTCAGGGCACCATCCCCGGATACAGGACACCATCCCCGGACACAGGGCAGCATCCACGGACACACCCGCGGTGACGAACGGGCTCAGGCCTCGCCCCACATCTCGAGGGGGCACTGGAGCACCTCCAGCCCCCGCTGCCGGCCCCGGCTGCCCTGCGAGAGAGGGGGAGGAGGAGGAGGAGGAGGAGGAGCCGCCCCACCACCCGCGGCAGCCCCGGCCCGCCCGCCCGCCTACCTGATTTGGGATAGGTGACAATCCAGACGTCGCTGTCCCTCACCGGGAAATTGGCGATCTCCTCCATCTTCCCGCGGCAGAAGGGCGGCAGCCGCACCCCATTGTACTCGAAGTACTTGCTCTCGAACTCGCACGGCGTGCTGGGGGTCTCGGCCTCGCTCTCCGCCATCCTCTTCCCTGCGGGCCGCGGGGGAGGCCGGGGTGCGCGGGCCGCGGGCGCTCCGGCGGCAGGGAGGGATGGAGGGATGGAGGGAGGGATGGNGGAGGGAGGGATGGAGGGAGGGAGGGAAGGGGAGGGAAGGGGCGGGCGAGCTGCGGGCGCGGCAGCCCCGGCCCCCGGCGCAGCCCCGTGCTCGGCGGGCGGGGGCTCCGCACACGGTGATGTCATTGCGGGGCAGCCGCAGCCGGGGCCGGGCGGGCAGGGGAGGGGACGGATGCGGGGATGGAGGGACGCAGGGATGTAGGAATGAATGCAGGGATGCAGGGAGGGATGGATGGATGGATGGATGGATGGATGGATGGATGGATGGATGGATGGATGGATGGATGGGTGGATGGCTGGATGGCTGGATGCAGGGATGGAGGGGTGCAGGGAGGGATGGATGCCCGCCCCGCCGGCCTCAGCCGCCCCGCAGCCCCTCTCTTCCCCTCTCCTCTCCGCTCGGGCTGCCTCACGCACACGGTCGCGGCAGAGGCAGCGGGGAAGGAGAGGACCTGCCGCCATCGCCGTTCCCACCCCAGCCCGCGGCGGTGCGGGCGCTGTGGCAGTGCCGAGGCCTCGGAGAGGGCAGGTGGAAGGCTGGGGAGTGCAGGGGAGGGGAATGAGCAGCAGCGGCCAAGAGCACCGGGGGCTCATCCCTGCCCTTGCGCCGAGCCCAGCACGATCAATGGCGGGGGGAGGTAAGATAGTGACAAAGGGGAACATTCCTGCTTTTTCAACAATACAGATTATTTACTCCTTGCAGTACTCCTGTTTAAGCCCATACCTACTTTCCACACAGGATGCTCTTTATCCTGGTTCCCTCATCCCGATCTCTTGGTGTATCTGATGGGGTAACAGCTTTCCTTACAGCATGGGACATCTTTCAGGTAGGGGCTCAGCACCCAGTGGTACCCAACACATCCCCTGCCAATTCCAGCTTGTGCCCTGGACTTCCCAGGCTGGCATCAGAGCTGACTCACTAACGCAATTTGTTTGGTGGTCATTAGGCAGCAGGAACCACCCCCATCCCAGCACTGCTGGGGACTGGTCAGTGAGGACACAGCCCTCTCTGCACGATGGCTGCTGCCTGTTCATCCTTCCTGCTCCTGCAGCTCCAATGTCACTGCTCCTGCAGCACCATTAGGCCTGGGACAGAAGTACAGCACCAATCCCAGGTGGGTTATCAGCAAAACAGTCCCGGTGCTGATGTTAAGGGTA
This sequence comes from Pardalotus punctatus, assembly GCA_013400915.1. Classification (NCBI taxonomy): domain Eukaryota; kingdom Metazoa; phylum Chordata; class Aves; order Passeriformes; family Pardalotidae; genus Pardalotus; species Pardalotus punctatus. Next base: position 292,164 of record VZTX01021515.1, on the reverse strand, counting down.
TCTAAGGCCTATTGGTGCCTGATGGGAAAGTATAATAAAAACTCTAACCTCCCTCAATATGTGTTTGTGCTACCAAAAGAAAGGCTGGTGTGGCTGCTTGGTCTGGCATGAATGAAAAGCCAGCAGTATTTCAACAGAATTAAGACTTCTGTTCTGGAAGGGTCAGTGAAGAGCTTTGCTTTAGTTTACTCTTACTAGTCTTATAACAGCTGCTTTATTTTTAAAATACTTATCTTTCTGTAATGGTGCTAAAACACTACAGAAATTCTTTAAAAGCTGCAAACCATCTGTAGGAGACGTACGTTTTAAAGAAATAAAATAAGCATATAAAGAAGCAGCAAAGTAAGGGAAGAAGGTACAATTACATGGAAAATACATGTCTAAGTACTAGGGAGGAAATTATGATAGCTAATTTCAACTGAGTTTTCTAAATTGTGAGCAGCAACCAGCTGGAGTTTGTGGTCCTGTCAAACTCTCTGTTCTACAGAAGCAACCTCAGGAAAAGTAGCAGCTCAAATGGTTGAGCAGGAACTGCTTTCAGGCTTTATAGCTCTACCCACCAGCATGCATAAATCAGTGCTTTTACTGTAGTTTACTTATATTTGTTCATTCTAAAAATAAACTGCAGATATTAAAGCTATGGTTAGAGCAGGTAAGAAAAGTATATCAAAATATAACCTCAAAATTATTGATTCATTGAATGAATGTGTTAGGAAAAAAATAGCAGCGGCAACAACAACAAAAACAACAACAACAACAACAACAACAACAACAACAAAAAAGAAACCTCAAAAGCCAAAAATACAATGACTCAAATGAAATAGCAATTGGAATGTGGCTGAGAAACCAGGTCCCCTGGATTAACTGTATTTGGGGTGACTGTCCCTGTGTTGCAGGTGCAGTAAGTGAGGATGTTGGGCCTGCAGTGCACAAATTGCACAGCTGATGTATGCATGTGGATATTAAGCATCAGGGTTTAGTACATGCACACAGATCACTGGCCCAGTGCTTACTCAGATCTGACATACTTGAGTCACATCAGATCTGCTAGGTATTCCCAGACAACTAAACCACAAAATGCATGGAAACTGTTTAGGAATTCCCTGTTAAAACAGACTGCAGTCAGTAGACAGTGCATCATTCACAGACAGGGTGAGGCTGGCAGACTATCATTCAGGTACGAGAGTTTATGCAAACTACATATTAAAACTAAAGAAAAATCAAATGTGCTGCAGCAGATGAACCATCCTGGAGTGTTTCCCTTACCCTCCAACTAGACAGGACTTGTGGAGTGAATCAGAATATGTAGCTTGCAAAGTGATGGAGGTGAAAAAACTCTGGATTCCTTCACAGGGATGTGAACGGGGGCCAACCTCAGTAGACTCATCTCTGTAGAAAACTTGGGTAAGAAACTAAGGAGAAGATCTTATAAGAAGAATGAAATGCCAGTCTTGGGAAAATATTGTCATTTTCAGATTTGCAAAAGTAGAATTTAACCCTGGAAAACAGCCTGTCTGTTCCTCTGCTGCTTTGGTATGTCTGTATTTCTGTGCTCTGACACTACACAAAGCACTCCTGTACCTTTGTACTCCTGAAGAGTCAGGAGGTGTCTCCTTGTTGCTGCTGTCAGATGTGCCTAAAGCTGAAGGTACTGTAAAGAATGTCCCTGTCTTGAGGTGTGTGCACACTGATGCAGACACAGCAATAGACTTTCTGCTTTCAAAATCCATCTGATGAAAAAAAGCTAAATCTGGCAGTATTCTGCCTTACCGTTTTATTAAACCACTGTTATAGCAACTTGAATCAAAGCTGGAGGGGCATGTTCACAGAAGGATAAACTACACAGAAAGATAAAAGCTAACTGCAGTTTAGCTTTAGACATGACATCTGGTGAATGCTCTGTAAATATGACGTGAAGCTGATGCAGTGTTCCCCTAACGGCAGCATGTGATGTTGTATTAATGCACTGGATCCGTGCTTGTAAAACACTGCTGGCCACTGGCATTTATTCACTGAGGACATGTGCACTTTCAGGAATGTTTCTTACTGACTCACACCAAATGTGAGCCACAACTGTGGGAGGTTTGAGCACATGATCCTAACACAGTATTTAATTCATCTGCTGTCAGTGAGGCTGAGGATAAAGCTGTTTATCAGCGCTCACCATCTTTTTTCTCTTTCTTGTACCTGTAACCAGGAATGAGTGCTCTGGCCTTATAGCCAGGATGTTAAGGAATATGATGCCTTTTCTGCGGGATATTTATGTAACCTTAACTAACCCAGACTCCCTTTGCTTTAATTTCCACCTGTCAAAATGGTGCAAGTATTTTAATCCACCTCACAAAGCTGTCTGAAGATCAATCTCTTGCCTCCCATTACCTAATCACAAGACACATGGTCTTTCTAGGAGACAGATCAATGCAAATCATGATTTCTTTGATGTGATCCTGATCGATGCGATCAGGATGTAAGGGTTTGTATTTTTCTCTGAAGTGTTCTTGACTGGCACTTGACAGAGCCAGTTGCTGAGTGTCTCAGGCTGCAGGAGACTACTCAGAGTTACATTCAGGAACAATTCAAATCGCTAGGTGTGCCAGCTCTGAGGCAGGTCCTTACCAGATACTATTTTCCACAAATTTACAGTGTTTCTAAAATTATAACCCTAGATCATTTCCCATTCAGCAGACTTGGATCATGACTACATGTAGGCATCGTTTATCATCTTTATCCTGAGCTGCTTTCTAGTCATTCATTTGATTTCTAGGTGTGTGGTGGAGAAAGAGGAAAGTTCAGGGACTATTTCCTCTTTACAGTTGTAGGCAGTCCTGAGTGACAGCCTCTGTTGTGCAAATGTTCTGGATTGGATATTTAGCACAATTAGCACCAATTTCTGCTGCTGCAGCTACACTGAGGAAAAGCAGCTGCTGGATTCTACAGAATGTTCAGCAATGGGAAAGCACAGTGTCTGGAAAGAACTTGAAAAGTAGGGAGAATGTGGTAACAGGTGCCTTGAGGAGGATAGTGACTCAGAGCATCAAAATGTCATTCCTACAGCTCAAAGACAATACAGGTTGCAGGTGTGGGCCGTGATCTTGCTGCCTGCTGAGCACAGTGCTAAGTAAATCTGCCTCACAATTATTCCAGACACTGGTGCAGTAGCAGGCAAATGCTGCACAATGGGAGGAACATACTCTTTCATACTCTCTCAGTGTTTGAGTAACATTTCTTATTATGTAAGTGGATTGCAGACAGAATAGCTATTAACATTTGATAAATTGAAGCCTAGACATTTCCCATGTTTTGCTAAGGCTTTTTGGTGGCAGCCACTGTAGTATTTTAAAGACGTCTTCTTTCTGCCCATGCCTGTTGCTCCTTGTGCAAAGTGCACTCCCTGGAGGCTTGTGTGGCATGGAAGGGAGAAGACAGGCTCTTCCTCTCTTTTTACCTGTGCTAGCTTGGGCTGGAGTGGAGTTCGTTTCCTTCCCAGTGTGTGAACTGGGGCTGTGTTTTGGTTTTGTGCTGAACTCAGGGTTGATAATGCAGAGATGTTGTTGTTATTGCTGAGCCAGGGATGGCACAAAAGAGCCAGGGCCCTTCCTGCCCCTCACATGGCCACGCTGGGCAGGGGCTGGGGGTGCCTGGGGGGCTGGGAGGGGACAGAGCTGGGACAGGTGACCCTGACTGACCCAAGGGATGTTCCAGACCCTGTGACATCACGCTCGGTGTATAAAGGGGAAGGAAGAAGGAGGAAGGGTGGGACATTTGGAGTGATGGTGTTTGTCTTCCCAAGTCACCCTTGCAGGGGACAGCGCCCTGCTCTCTTGGAGGTGTTGAACACCTGCCTGCCCATGGGAAGCAGGGAATTAATTCCTTGTTTTGCTTTGCTTGTGTGCATGGCTTTTGCTTTCCCTATTAAGCTGTCTTTATCTCAACCCATGGATTTTCCAGCTCTTACCCTTTTGATTCTCTGCCCAGTCCCACTAGTGGGGGAGTGAGTGGGCAGCTGCCAAGGGCTTGGGTCTGGCTGGGGTTAAACCATGACATTACTGCAAAAAGTCTGTTCAGTAGGGAGCAGGAAGTGATGTGAGCAATGCCTACAACATCACCTGCATAAGGATTGCATAAGGCATGGAGGGAACAAGTTGCCCAAGAGTGACTACAGCAAAACCTCACTGAACCTTCCCTGAGTGTAACACACCACAACTGGTTCTGTGAGAGCAGCAGTGTCACTTCACAGAGGCCTCACTGTGCCCACCTCTGTAACAGAGGTTAACAAACCACATTCTACTGTACAGCACTGTACACCAGGCTTCAAGCCCACTCTGCCCTCCAAGTTCTGAAGTGATGCACAAATGGAAGACAAGGAAGACAAGGCTTTTTTTACTTGCACTTGCTGCATTTGGAAATTAGGCAGTTCATCTTTCAACTGTCAAATCCACAAGTTGGCTGTTGCAAAGTTAAGAGATTCTTGGTTCCAGACCACCTCCAGCTCCACCCTGATCCTAACACTCACAGCTAAGAATGTAGTCCTTCAGACAATCAGTCACAAGGACTGTGGTACAGTATCTGCTGGCATGTGGTAGTATCAGGATTGTTCTGGATGCATCATCAGCTGCATCATGAAAGCACCCAAAAATAGTTCAGATGTAATGTGTCTTCTGCGAAAGGCTGCAGTCATCTCCTGTGGGTGGAACCAAAATGAGAAGAGGTCACAGTCTTTCAGGAGTATGTCATATGCTCAGGTGTCATATGACTTATCTTACCCAGACTCATTAATTAGGCTGACAAATTAGGTATGTTTTTCTTACAACATACATTATAACTTCAGTTTGCGAAATACAATTTGGAGCCTTTGGAATATAGTTACCTGTGATTATTTCTAATTACTTTTATAAACATAGTTTAGGTACTGAGAGCTAAGAAAGCACAGGGCTAACAAAAAAAAACCAAAACAAAACAAAAAAAAAGGCTACAAAACCATAAGACTGCAATTTAAATGTTTAGTCCTGAGTCTTTTCTCATTAGTTTCCATGGGACCGGTCATGGGAACTAGGGATGTAAGCTTAGTCTGGAAAAAGAGGAACAACACAAATCAGATGTGCTTCACGAGAGATAGTATTGTTCTGAAGTTTAAGCATGTGGATGGGAAATAGAAGTCTTAGTTTCTAATCCCAGTTTTTCTCTAATTTACTTGATGTTTCCACTCAAGTTCTTAAACCTTCTCTTTCTGTACTTATAAAATGTAGTGAATATCTTAATCTTAGTGTCTTGGAGTCTTTTTTAAAAGATGTAGATGTGCTTATGGCTGTGGTTTAGTGGTGGGCTTGGCAGTGCAGGGGTAGTGGACCCAATGACCATAGATGTCTTTTCTCACCTAAACAATTCCATAATTTACTAAAGCTTCCTCCATTCCTCCTCCTCAGCTTCTTCTGAGCTAAATTTGAGAGTGATTGCCACATATCCAGTGCTGTATTCTTCCCATCACACACTCCAACTCCCAGTATTATTCAATCTTCAGTTACACAGCAGAGCAATGACTATTATAACTTATTCCTCATACTTGTCTTCTGTTCCAAGCCTGGTAACTTGGCCACCATGACCTGTGCACGACCACCAGGGACACGACCGGCACCAATCCCCTTGGGGAACAACTGATGCCCACACGTTTGCTATAGTTCCTATAAAGCAAGAAGGGGCATCATAGTAGAAAGATTAAAGCACAGGGGAGCTACTTTGATGGTTTAGGAAAACTGAGTGGAAAGGTACTTTTATTTGAAAGGCAGCCACAATGAGCACATAATTAAAATCTTCTGTGGGAATGATGTAGATAAATGAAATTTGTTTGTATCGGGCACTAATGCAGGAAAATTGCTAGGGAAAGAAGCTGTTAAAGAGCTGCTATTGCCCAGTAAGTTCTGCATTGACAGGCTTGAGAGTTTCAGACCTAGTACTGCAAGCTGTTCTGGCTCTGTTCAGTCCCTTGTGGCTTGTGCAGGAAGCTGTTCCAGGAGCAGAAAGTGTCTGAGTCTGCCTACTATTTTAAGCCTCAGAAAGAAGTTCCATTTTCTCACAGATGAGTCTTTCTTGTGTTTACATTGAAGAACCCTGAATGAAGGCCCAGGCCAAAGAGGAGACACATTTGTGAGAAAGCTACAAATCCCCGTCATCCATCTCCTTGGACTGTGACCTAGTCATTGGGTCATACAAGAGGTGAGAGTGAAGGCCCCCCCATGCTTCCTGTGGAAGCTGTGTACTAGAAAAGTTTTGGGACCCAGAGTAGGGAAAATTCAGAAGTGCAGCCCAGGAGTCTCTGGCTTCTTCCCCCTGGTGCTGGGCAAACAGGGTGCTGGGGTCATTGGCTGACTTAGTGATATGGCTGTGATCAGCCTGGTATTTAGTATTCAGCTCTAGGGTCCCACAAGTAATGCTTTTTTATTAAATTAGTGTTTTCCATTCTCCTATTTGTTCTTTAAAAAGCCACAGTAGAGAGTTTCTCAAAGTGACTGTCTTGAATTGCACTAAGTACTCCTAACAAATACAGCTCAGGTTGTCAATGAAGGTCTGCTACACATAATTGAAGGTGTTCTATTAAGAAAAATATCAAATAGCACATAGATATTCAGCTACCACTGAATCTTTGCCACTACTTTGAAATGGGTAGTAAAAGAGATTTCTTTGGATGCATATGAGAAATCAACACGAAGTAAGCCAGAAGCCAGTCCTACAGGAGCTGTGTGCAGGTGAACATGAGCCTTTCAGCTGCTGTTAGTACAGATAAAAGCCTCCTGGACAACTTAGCTCTAAGCCAGTAGTTAAATCAGTGCTGTGTGTTCTGAAAGGCTGTGGGAAGAGGAATACTTTCCTTGTGGAGATAGATCATCTGAAGAGGGATTTACTCCAATTGCAAAAGCAGCTCCGTACATCTTATGCACTTCGGAGTCTGTCAGAACCAGAGAAACAGAAGAGTTTCTCAATCCCAGTTATTCAAGCTAGCATGGTATGGAAAAATTTTTTTCTATAAGTCTCTAAACACCAACCTGAGTGCACCTGAGTGCCTTAACTTTTCATATTTCTGCTGGGATGTTCACATTACTGTTAGGTAATGAGGTACAGCTGGCACTGCTGTGCCAAGAGTCTTGTGCGTCACAACAGCCGTGTTCGAATATTTCCTTTCAAAAAAGGAAAATGCACAGGGGCATTCTCTAAACTTTAACAGCAGTGAAATTGTTCAAGTCCTGATCTACTTTCTTGCTAAGCTATTATCTTCCAAAGTACAGCTTGATCTTGGTTTTGCTCAGAAGCTCAAGCTGAGTATGAGTATGAGCTGGGTATAACCTAAATGTTCTTCACTTGTATCAGTGTGAATTTAACTCATCTCATATACCTTGCTGTCCTTTATACATTATTTAAGCATTAACTTCCTAACTGCTATGTTCCCAGAAAGGTAGTAGATGCCCCATCCCTGGAAACAATCAAGGCCAGGTCTGATGGGGCTCCAAGCAGCCTGATCTAGTTGAAGATGTCCCTGCTCATCACAGGGTCATTTAAAGATGACTTTTAAAAGATCCCTTCCAATCCAAGTGGCTCTATGATTCTGTGATATTCTGGATTGCTGTTGAAGGCAAGGATTTCCTTTATAAGGGATGCAAAGACTTCAGCTGTGGTGGGACATTTGGGCAGGAAGTGCGCTTTGGGTACATCTGCTCTGCCTTTTCCACATACACCCAAATTCATTATCCAGCTTCACTTCTTATTCATAATGGAGGGTCTTATGTTCAAAAAACATTAATGTTTACTAAGCTACTTAGGTATTTACATTGTGAATGACACTGAAACCATGAGGTTCTCCACAGCACCGCTGTGTGTTCACTACAGGCTGTGCTGAACAAGTAGCCTGCATTATTCTTGTCAGATTTAATTTTCAAATGGAACAGTCTTTGACCAGATCTTTGTTTACTCCTTCCTGATGTGATCTTTACCTGAAGAAAGAACTGTCATTTTCAAGTGATGGGAAATAGCAATAAATGGCTCCTGGCAATTAAAAAAAAAAGTATACAGTTTCTTACACTGCAATTTCACACGGTGCAATTTGCATCCACAGACTGAAACTGCAGTGACTGATGCAACTTCAGATGCTTCTTTCTTCTTCAAGAGGGTGGTTTCCAGTTGAGAGCTACAGCTGTGACTACCAGATGCCATCCCTCAGTACTAGGGACACACTGAGCATAAAATGCATTGCTTTTCGTCTGTCTGTCACAGAGATGAGGCAGTCTTGGATTTAAATATGGATTTAAATGGATTTGGTTAAAAAAGGATACCTTGTAGCCTAAGTAAATAACATATGCAAGGAGAAAGCAAATAAACAGACTAAAGAGTGGAACTTTGTAATAGGGAGCCTGTTTTCATGCCCAGTTTGAGGTGCTGCATGATCCAACCTTTGTAACTCTTGCTTAAACTACCCTTTAATTAGATTGCTGCATTTGCAAAAGCCAGGCATGTCAAATGGGGCTGTCAGAATTTAGCAAGAAATTCAGCCTGCCAAATTCTGAACATTTGACCTGAAAGGGCGGGTTCCTTCTTGCCCAACAAACCAAGCCCATTTCTAGTTCTCTTACACCTGGCGTTGATTTCACGTGATTTATATCAGCATTACATTCCATGCTGTTATGTGGGAACTGCTAACAGTTCTCACTGCAAGCTAGCAGTTTCCAAAGCTAGAATTTCCCACCATATTACATATAAATGAAACTGGAAAAGGATTAATAAAGTAGGACAATTTGGCTTAATAGGTCTGGCTTTGGAATTGAGAAACCAGTACCCACATTGCCTGTGTATGTGCCTTCCAGCTACTGAGAACCTCTGTGTTGGGAATAGGACTGCATTAATCTGTGCTAAACCTGCTTTCCAGATTGCTGCTGGTGTTGGCATTACAAAGGAAAAACTGTAGGAGGAAGCAAAACAATACTTACTGGACTACTTGTCACATATTTACTTGTAAATACTATAACACCATCCGCTTTTTGCTCTATGACAATTTATATCCGCTAAGCACTTGAACAGTATCTTTTTCTTCCTGTAAATGTCTAGTGAGATATTGCCCACTAGATCATAAAAAAAAATCTTAGTTGCAAGTGCAACGCCTCAAGCAAAAAAAAAATCTGTTGGTGTATGTAATTCCTTGTGGTTTGCACAAACTGGGGGAGCAGTTACGTCTTGGTCTGCTTTTTGTTCCTTCTCTGTAAAGGAAGGTAAAAGAGAATGAGAAAAATAGAAGCTCTATTTTCTAAACATGATATTGCACTAACAATAATGAATACAGAGGTAACATTCTGTCGTCATTTGAGTCCATTTTTACACAGAAAAACCAAACTACTGAAATGCAGAATATGGACTTCAAGTCGAATAGTGTTCTGAGATTTTAACTGGATCTTATGAGATGCAGCAAGGATTTTTTAATCACTCTGTAGATTGTACTTGCAGATTCAAATATGCTTGAGATACATGCCTCAAAGAACTCATGAAAATTACATTATTGAATGCAATGTTCTCCTCTATAGCCTGTTTTCTGGTAATTTTAAGTGTTGTTTCAAGATTTAAAGGTCATTTTATACAGTCTTTCTCTATACTGTACCCTTTTCTAACTGTGAAATGTACATTTGACAAGCTTGGTCAAGCAGCATTCCTTTAAAGATGTAGCTCACTTTGTTATTCCAGGAACCTACAAATTAATCAAACCTACTTGATATCAGGATTTTTTTTTAAATAAAAGACAAAACTTTTCAACAGTATTAAGACTGTCTCATAATCTCAATTAAAGCAGATCTTTTGTGTACATTAACCATTTCTGGTCTGAAGCAGTGACAGCACATATCCCAAATCCCACAAAAAGCTAAAGAACAGCTTCAGATGGCCATTCCACCATACTTCCTCTTGGTCATCTATCTCCTGATCTCCTTTTTTTCCCCCAACCTCAGTTGTTCATTCTTGCTAATTTGCTTCTGTGCCAGATCTTAATGCCTCTTTGAGAAGGCATCTATACAAAGTATTTTTCTGGATTTTTAATTTTCCATGTGTCAGACAGCCCTTGGGGTATTGTTGCTTTCACAACTTACCCTTTCTAACAGATATTGTCCATTAAGAAAATAGTTTGCTTGCCCCTGACAACAGGGGAAAGTCCCATGATTATCAGTGTTTCCACTTAAAAAAGCCTTTTGGCTGTATAAATGGGGTCAGAGCTGCAATGTGTGCTGGAGGAAGGCTGGAAAGCTGTTTTCTGTTAAAGCAACAGGGCAAGGAGTCTGCTGCCTACAAAGGCTAAGGGCAAAGGAAAAGGGCCAGGCGTTCAAGGAAAGGCAAAGAAAAAGGGGGCATTCAAGGACTGCACAGCAAGCAGCTGCCAAGAGCCTCCATAAGCAATAACCTCTCATCATGTCTGGTTAGCAAATAGAAAAGGGAGCCTTTAGTTCAGTTGTTACTAAACATACCTCAGCATCTGGAACCACAAGATGTAAAATGCAGCCTGCAGCAGATGCTTGGAGAGCTCTGGATGTGCAAACGTTTGCTGTGGGCTGCAGCATGCTCTCCTGCTTACTTGTCTATAGCAAAGGTGGTGATCTGAGATTTGCCAAAACTGAGGGAACAGCCCAATAATAGCCCATTTGCATGGACGGAGACAAACTGTATTCACATCCATGGCAGCTACAATTCATGACTGAATCCTGGTATTTCCAGAGACTGCACCTTGCTCTTTGGGGCCAGGATTTCCATGGCTCCACACAGAACAGCATTCCATTGGCACTCAGAAAAAAGGTGAAAAGTATAAGCAGACACCAAGGTTAGAAAGTGTAATGCATAATGTAAAGCATAAATGTGTCTGTGTAGTTAAACCATTGATGCTAAGTTTGTGATAAAGTAACACTTCAGTTTATAAACTTATGATGCAGAGAAAGACCCAAAACTATTTTGGTGCTTGTGCTTTTAACTGTTCTGGAAATATATATATGTATCTATTTATATATTTGTATTATTTTTGTGGTATAATGGAGGTAGAAAAAGCTACATGGAAGTCTGTGAGTAGAGAAATATCAAAATATGTGCCCTAAATTATGCTAGAGAAACAGTTTATCCTGATGATACATTGACAGTTCCTGTCTATAAGGCATGATTATTTAGCTGAACTTTGAAATGCCCCCAAGAAATCATGCTAAGCTTATCGTTCTGCTTGGCAAATTTAACGCAAAATAAAGATTAACACTACTATGTGTGTTTCCCTTTTGTTTTCTGAATATGCAGAACTTGGGCTTATGCTGATCTTGGCAACAAATAAGATTAAAAGAGGTCATCTAAAGATAAGATTGCTTATCTCAACTACCTGTATTCTTTCTTCCTCCTAGTCTCCCAGTTAATCTTCACTTATACTCTGCATGCCTAGTGTTGGAGGGGGAGGGCAGTAAAGTATTTGCATTTCTTCTGAATTACTGTAAATTGTCTCCTCCCTTCCATAGACCATCCAGAGATGATGGAACACTTTAGCTGTGATAGGAAAATGCCTCTTGTTGAGTTTGGAGAGCAAAAAGGAAGAACTTGCTACAGGAGAGTGAATACCCTGCCCGCACGTAGCACAGTCCTCATGAGCTTCCTGTGACGTTGCTGTGAATCCTGGGAATAATCAGTATTAGCCTCGTCTCTCCTGCAGCAGGATACATATTATCCCCTTTTAGAGGTGGCAAAGAAGGGGTTGATCTGCTGGCAGTGTGGACATCATCTTTTGCTGAAAGGAGGAGCACAGTGCAGTTAAATGTAGCAGGGACTGCTCTTTGCGTGGTGTAGGAAGGCAGAGTAGAAATCAGTGGGCAGCAGGCTGGCAAACAGTGACAGCGTTCTCTGGAAAAGGGGTGAATTGAATTAGGGAATTTTCTTTGTCAGAGCTTATTCAGTGAGATGAAACTTCATTCTTTGCTTTTGAAATGGACTGAAGCAAACAAACCTTGTTTCTCGGGTTGCCCAAAGTCAGTGTTTAGTTACGGAAAGGCCATGGTATTAAGTCCTATTTTTGGAGTAATATTAATTTCACAGGGCAAGTCAGGACAGATCTATCACTGTGGGTAAAGTTGAAGTTAAGAGTTTCTCCAAATTTAGCAGCTGGGAATTAAGATCAGAGTCTGGCTCTTTCACAACATAACTGACATCATTCCACAGCCAAATTCCCTACAGCAAGCCAATATTCAGCAGCTGGGAAAGAAATGGGGGGAATAGTGAGTGTAGGGAGGTGGTGTGACACAATGGCCTAGATTAGTAAACTAGAATGGATTAGGGAAGGGGAGAAATATTTTTTTTTTCCTTTCCAGTATGTGGGCAACCATTTAAGGCCTGAGAAGAAGACAATTACTGTTTTGTACATAACTTAAGATGGTTAAAAACCATCATGGTCCTCAGCAGCAACCTCTCCAGTAGAGCAGAGGTAGGGAAGATGTCAGGACTCCTGTACAATTTCTAGTACAAATTTTATACTGTTTTTCTTGCTGGAAAACATCACTGAAGTAAAGGGAGCCACTCAAAATAAAAGTATTTTTCAAGAAGAAAAGTTTACTGGTTTCTAAAATTAAATGCAAATTCACCAGCGCATTTGGAAAGTGACCACAATGATTTGCAGCAATTGAAGAACTGGACCTGGCAATTGTTTTAAAATCCTAATACCAGTAGATAGGGAATTGTTGATTTATAATGGCATTTAAACAGCTGGTGGTACTGGGAGTCCACAGTAACTTTCTTCCTGATTGTAAGGAACAGAATCATAGAGGTTGGAAAAGACATCCAAGATCATCGAGTCCAACCTGTGCCTGATCCCCACCTTGTCACCCGGCCCAGAGCACTGAGTGCCACGTCCAGTTGTTCCTTGGATACCTCCAGGGATGGGGATTCCACCACCTCCCCGGAAAACCCTTTTCCAATGCCTGACAGCCCTTCCCATGAAGAAATTCCTCCTGATGTCCAACTTGAACCCCACCTGCCACAGCTGGACGCCATTTCCCTTGTCCTGTCCCTGTTCCCTGGGGGCAGAGCCCGACCCCCCTGGCTGCCCCCTCCTGTCAGGAGCTGTGCAGAGCCCAAGGCTCCCCCTGAGCCTCCTTTGCTCCAGGCTGAGCCCCCCCAGCTCCCTCAGCCGCTCCTGCTGCCCCAGACCCTTCCCCAGCTCCGTTCCCTTCCCTGGACACGCTCCAGCCCCTCAATGTCCATCTTGCAGTGAGGGGCCCAGAACTGGACACAGGATTTGAGCTGTGGCCTCAGCAGTGGCCAGCACAGGGGACAGTCCCTGCCCTGGCCCTGCTGCCACCCCCTGGCTGGGACAGCCCAGGTGCCATTGGCCTCTGGCCCCCCTGGGCACAGCTGGGCTCAGTCCAGGCTCTGTCCCCAGCACCCCCAGGGCCTTTCCCAGCTTTCCAGCCCCTCTGCTGGAGCTGCAGGGTTGGTGTGACCCAGGGCAGGACTCAGAATATGGCCTTGTGGAATCTCAGACCACTGGCCTCAGCCTATGGATCCAGCCTGTCCAGGTCCCTCTGCAGAGCCCTCACATCCACCTTAAACTTCTTAAGTTTCCTGGTTAAGTGCGGGGTTGAACAGGTTCTTGGCTTCTGCTGTATGGATCATTTGCCTACTAAACAATTGGGTCATATCTGCATGAGAATGGAACCAATCCATCCAGGTGAAAATCAAACCAACCAAAGGAGTTAGGTATTGTTGCACTCACCATTTCATCCGCTCTCTTGAAACAATTGATCCCTTGGGATAAAATATACCTAGTGTTAAGGCTGTGTCTAATTTCCTGTGCAACATTTGGGAAGAATGGTGAATTCTTCAAAATGGGAATCACAGCAGCCAGGACCTTGCACAGGTGGCTGCCTAACATAACTGACAGGAGGATGAGGAGAACAGATGTTGACTTTGACCCAGTGAGAGATGCATAGCTTACATGTCTTCCTCGCTGGCCTTAAATAACATCTTTCCTCTACAAAGAAAAAGCTCTCTGTTCACCTCAAAGCAGAGCTACAGGACAAAGAGCCTTCCCCAAATCCTCCTTCTTGCACTATAATTCAATGATTAAGATTAAAACAGGTCCAAGCTGAGAAAGATCACTTAGGACAACTCCTGGAACATGGTGGTGAAACTGTAGTCAGCTCTAATGACTTTCGCCACTCTCCTCAAGCTGTGCTCTGGAATAGCTGCTCCAAACTGCCAACTCCACAAACAGGAACTTTGGAGACTTTTGGGAAAAGGCAGGCTTTGTAAATCGACTCTTCTTTCTTTCCTCCCAATTTTTAGGAAGCCTGGTGGCTACAGAATAGATTTAGTGTGATGGGCCACAGTGGGAAGTGGCTTGTTGCTGAGCACCTTCACAACACAAGGGTACTTTTCATTAAGCCCCCTAAACCTCCAGTACAGCTGAGTGAGAAGAAAGGTCCCTAAGGACCCTAAAGTCGCACAGTGAACATCACCCCTGCCTAGGCTGACTCCCCTTCCACATCTGATCCCCCAGCTCCCCTCTGCTACATGCCAGGGAATGGCTTTCCCCAGGTCACCTGGCTTATGTAAGCCCTAAGGAAGCTTTTCCATGGTGAGGCCACGGGTGGTTCACTGTTCAGCAGCAGAATGCTTTCAGTACAGAAACACAGAGGGAAACAGAGGGGAAAAAAGCTTTTTCCTGGCACTGCAGTTCCTCCACCCAGTCCACTGTGCATTGATGCTCCTATGAGCACAGCCAAGGGCGGCAGAGGGCTGGCCCTGACTGCCTAAACTGGTATTGTTTCTCAAAAGCTCACTAGAGTGTTTTGCCTTCCAAGGCAAACTGAATGAAGTCCTTTGGGCAACTTTCTGTGGCACTTGGGAAGTCCCTCTTCGTTTTGTGCTGGCATTGGGAGGTGCTGTCATCCAGCCTGTGGCTTGGTTTAGCCATCCGCAAGGTGCAACTGCTTTAGTATAACTTTCTTCCCTTCTCCAACTGGAAGGAAAAATATCCAGTAACTTCAAATCCCCAGTATTTAAAGAAACGAGAACCAAGACTACTATAACAAAAGCCTATATTTATGCACAGCCTGTGTGTTTACATCCCACCTACACATTCTATTGACAACATCTTCACCTATGTTCAGCTCCATAATCTCCTCTAGAATTTCTTAAAGCATTTTCAAATGTTAAGAAGGTGCTAATGCATGCTAAGCAGCTTACTGATCTCTGTTTACACAAACAATCATTTCCTTTTATTACAAATGTTAGTTTCACACTGTTCTCATGAGTTTCCACCTCTCAGGGGTGCTGAATGAAGGAGCAGCTGTTTCTTTGCAGAATGGGAACCTCTGTAAGGAGGTGAATATAAAATAATCGTGTATTTCATGGCTAATGGATCACTGTGTGCAAGACAAGATTCAAATGCATAACTCTTGGGAAATATTCTGCCAGTGAAAGTGTTCCTTATGTGCATATCTATATCTAGAATAATTCCCTAAATACTACTGGTCTTAGAGTTGGGAAGACAAATACCTAGTCTTTGGAGCAAGTCTTTTCTTAGGTCAAGACCAAGGAAGAGACTAGATATAGTAACATCTATAATTGTACTTATAAATAGTAATATAGCTAAGGTAGAAGTGACGTAGCTTCAAAGAGAAAATGGTTGTCTTATAACCAACAGGAAAGGTGTTTGTGCTCAGCAAGATTTGAAGAATCTAACTCTGGAGGCTACCTGAACTTCCCCCCCAGTTTGTTAGCCATACTCTTTTCTCTTAGTTTTCTGTCGTAAAAGACAACATATCCTTAAAAAATAATTAATAAAAAAAAAGCCAAGATTGCAAGTTACCACTGGGCATGGTCATTGCTGTATCTCATTAGCAGGATGTATAAAGCTGCATGGGATCTTTTGCAATAAACTCTTGCAACATACATAATTATGAAACAAAAATAAAGTGAAAATATTTTTTAAAAAAAGAAAAAAAGAAGACCATGTTAATGTGAAATAGTTCTAGGCTATTTGTTCCATGTAATCGTTTTGAAACTATGAAGAGTAAAGGCAATGGCTTTTGATATCAGACCTTAGAAGCAAATTTTAACTCTCAGGATTTTTCTGTTTGACTTTAAGAAGGAAAAGCACAGATCACACCAAGGAAATCAAGATATGAAAATTCGTTGCTTCTCCTACCTGAACCAGTTACAATGGTTTCCAGCCACCTTTGGATACGAAAATGTGCTGAGTGCTGGAGGTTTTTTCCAATAAATTGACAAAACAAGCCTCTGGTGCCAGGACTCAGTCACTGTTTTCAGTCCTTTAGCATGAAGTGGACAGCTCTTGATAATCAGTGAGTGTTTTCATGCACTGTATTTAACCAGTGATGCCCAGCATGTCCCCCTTGTGTGGTGCTCTTCTCTGCCTGCTGTCACAGTATGTTCTTGAGAGACACCTGTTTGCAAACAAGCTGGCCAACGGCAAACATGTTCAATATGGGTTTTTATTTAACACATCTTTGTACTATCTTTTCCAATTTTGCATCACCACATTTTTTCCCTCCCACATCACCCAGAGGAAGAAAGGACTAGCAGGAGAATTAGCATTTCAACAGCCAGAATTTTGAGGACATGGGATGCACCAAGATCTGAGAACCTCCCCCCCTATATTTTAAGGTTCAGCAATAGTCACAACATGGTTTACACAAGTAAACTACAAGTCAGGTAGTAGTACACTAAATACCAGAAGACAAAGTAACCAGAGAAAGTACTTCCCATACAGCTTCCAAAATGGAGATCCCAGTTTTGTAAGAGCACACAGCTTGAAACAGGACCTGTAAAGAGATTTTTTCAAAAGCTACACCTACAACCCCAAGCCACAGAGAGCATAGGGGTCTGCCTCTACACAATGACTTAGTGTTGGATCCTAGCAAAAGTTACGTGAAAGGGATGCTTGATTTCTTATTTTCTTTTCCTTTGGAAAAGATCATGGCAGAAGCCTATGAAAGATAGCAGAGGTTGTTTTATCTATCTGGTTTTAGATTTTGTATTACCCTTTTCGTACATATCTTCATAGGTGGTAACAGACTGGAGTCTGTTAGTCCACAGCCACAGCTGAAAATCAGAAAAAAGACCTCTTAGCTTAGTTCAAAGGCTTATGCTGTGAGGTTTGGAAACTGCACTAAAATTGCTCAAACCATCACCATCTACTGTATCAGATATGTAAAAACCAATTTTTGAGCTCATACTCTCAAGTTTCTACAGCTTTACTATGCAATGATGTCTTAGTAACGGTCACCAGAAGCTTAACCCAAACTCCCAAATCCATACTCACATGTTAGATCAGGCCCAAGGGAAAAACAGGTCAGTAGCTTTCATTAAAACCAATTTTCTGCCTCTTGCCAAAGAAACCTGAGACTAATTAACCTGAGACCTTCGCAAGCTTAATGGACCCTCTGACATGCAAAGAGAAAAAAATCCCCACCAGGTGCCTGAGTCTTTGCTGGTCGATATCACTGGTTTGAACAGTATTAGAAGCCAATAATGGAACAGGAAGGATGCTTGTGCCAAGTGTAGTTTCTCTGTGAGTTTTACAACAGAGTGTAGCAAGGGGATTTCAGTTGATGTTGCAAACAGACTGAAAACCATTAAAACTCATTTTGACAGGACAATTTCAATATCCTTTCTTTGTCCCAGCTCCTCAGTGTACAGCCCTGCCAGTGGGGCCTTGGCACCTGGAATGTAATAAATTCCTTGTACAGGTTATGGTCTGTATTTGTCCTCAGCTTACCTCCCTCTGTAACTCAACACTTCTCCATTCCTGCCCTGAGGTTCCTCGTGCATTTTAAAGAGGAAAAGCTATTTAACAGTCTTCTGGCCAGTGATCCAGTAGAATTTCCCTTATTGTATCCAGCTCTGGTAGGATTATCACACAAAAGGAGTAGAATTAATATCTGTTATTGATTATAATTTCTGCAACAAATTAGCATGTTCAGAGGAACATAAACAGCAATTACCTGAATAACAAAGAGAGCAGAGCTCATATTCTTTGTCCCCTGCATGCACTGAAACAAGAGGAGTAAACTTGCAGCATCCCATATAAGAGATGCCAAAAGGAGTGTAAGCAATTGGTTTTGCTCTTTGGATCCTTTTAGGCAGAAGACAGCAAGGCTTTCTATCGAGACAAGGCTGCATTACTCACCAAAGGCACATAAACTTTGCTAACAAAAGCTCTGTTTCTGCAGAAAATGTTACAGCAGAGCATTCCCAGAACGGTGTAAGGCAGAGTGAGTCTTTAATGTTTTTAGATTAGGCAGATGAATATTTGACAAGGTTACTTGAAAAGGACTCACAAACACACACAAACGCACACGCATATGATAGACTGTACTGGCAAGTGTCCTGGGCTCCAGAAGTTCTAGCAGGTGCTTTGTTATCCTTCTGGAGAAGTTCTAGGCTACTGATCTGGCTTAGCACTCAGTAAATCAGACTTCCCCTCCAACTTTGAAACTAGCCTTGCTGAGTGATTCTGGGCCAACTTCTCTACTGTATCCCTTTCCACCTCTGCCATGAAAAAGGCTATCATGATACATCAATCTCTTTCAAAATGCTTTATGTAAAGTGAGATCAATGATTATTAATGAATCCCTGAAAGTAAAAAAAGTCATAGAAAATATCTGCTGTTTCCAAGCAGGGCTTAGCAATAACTTCTTGGACCTCCTTCTCTTTCCAATGACAGAAATTGTTGTTAGATTTACACAGTTGGCCAAGATCTTAGACCTGATGATTTGTCACCTGCCCAATACTGCTTTTCACCTCCATCCTATGTAGTTCCTTTTCCTATAAATTATATGCCTTCAGCTACCTTCAGTATTTAAATTGTGTCTTTATTCTAAGGAGTTAAAGGCGCCTTATGAGTGCACTATCAGTTTCTCCCATTTTGTATGAAAGATTTAATTTAGTCCACATTTTAGGAAAATGGTATACCTATGTCATAATTAACATAGCTGCTAAATGGAAAGGGTGGTTAAAAGACAGAAGGTGTGCCTGTTAAGTTTATGTGCCAGACATTGGGTTGAGTCAGTGTCTGCTTACAGAAGTTTGCAAGCTGCATGCAAGTTTTCTGGCAGATTATGACCCCACTGGACTATATTTGATTTTCCTCACGAGGCCTTTCAGGCCTTACTTCATATTCCTGGAATTATGGAGAAATTATTATGGACTTGATTCAGTAAAAGATTTAAGATGTGTCCGCAACACAGATTGCAGCAGATAGTACATGGAGTGATACTTAATAAAAACAGGACTTGATACAAGGGGGACTTGATACTTGTCAACAATACGTTGTTTTATCTATAAACTTGATCAAAAAACTTGATATAAACTTGATATAAATCTTGAAACTGCATCTTGTACAACCACAGTAGGGTTGGTGGTACTTGTGACAAGGTTGCATCAGCTTTCTTGGATAGGATCATCCTGTCTATGTGCACCTCAGCTTAAATTTTTAAATTTTTTTCTTTGTTGGGTTGTTTGTTTGTTTGTTTGTTTGTTTGTTTGTTTGTTTGTTTCCTGCAAGAAATGTTATTTGCTAAGCTAGAGGTGATGCAGTGGAGGAATTTCACTATCTTTTAGAAGCAGCCCAAGAAGACACAGACACTGAAAAAGCCGGGGCATATGTGGGGAAGGGGAGTGCTGTGTTGGGAACAAATTTGGTATTGTGTACTGGGGGAATTGCAATACATTTAAAAACACTGATGTACGTTGAGATAGGGGAGGACCTAAATTTACCATCTCGTCATTCTACAAGTAATCACAATCTGTGATTCAGCTTCCTGAGTGAGGACTGTGGAACTCTAGTGAAGCCCCATCTGAAAGATCTGTTGCAGTACTGGTCTGGGAGCATTTGTAGCAGCTGTGTCATGAGAGGAAGCCAGAGGAGCTCAGCTCCCCAAGTGCCACAGAATGGGGGATAAAGGGAATAAAGCTCAGCATTCTTAACATTGTCAGTGATATATAGGATGCACTAATGTCAAAGGATCTAAAGTAGAGGAGCAGATGGTTATGAACTGGCCATGTATCATTTTATAATAGAAATAAGTCTCCTCCTGATTATTCAAGAAATGTGGTTCAGGATGTATCTTGAAATGTGTTATCTTCTAGTGACAGTTTAGGGATGAAAAAACATTTTTTAAATAGAGTTGATGTCTACTGGCAAAACTGAGATTAGCCCTGAAAAACTTATTGATGTGATAATGTTCTGAAAATGCCCTGCTTGCCTGCCATTAAACTGGCTCTGTCAAATTTCTGTAGATGTCCAGAAATGTCCTTCTCTGAACACCTCGGTGTCCATTTTCCAAAACATGGATTAAGAAATGGTACTCTCCCACACTTAAGATCTGAGTAAATAGCATGAGAGCACACATGAAGAGAATACAAAATACAGCAGAGCTGTCCCTTTCCTGTAGAAGAGAATGGAAAAATTACAGGAGTTGCTATCACATTTTTAATGAGAAAAGACTTTTCTAGGAAGTGTAAGATGTGATTTCATTTCCCTTTTCAGCTTCCTCCTTTCCTGTGAACTGAAACAGGTTCAGTCTTACACCTTCCTTTTCCCTAAATGAAGCGAAGCACCTCAAAAACAGGCAGGATTGGGATTAGGACACTCCATGCTCTGTTTATTGAAATGGTGAACAGATGAAGATGAATGGCCTAGCAAGACAGAAGTGGCTAGAGAACTAAGGTAGAAGTGGGAAAACTGGAAGTATGGCCCAGCTTGTGGTGCTCACTTAGAGGCAGAATATGGCTTCGAGACCACTCACAACTGAAAAAAAGCTTGAATTCTGCCCTCTTCCTGGCAGTGCTTTCTATAAATAAAAAGTCTCACAACATAACCTCTCCTAGGTGTATTTGGAAAGTATGAGCTCCTCCTGGACTCTTTTGAGATGTTGTAACATCCCATTGTTATGATATAATGGTGCATGCAGGTAGCTAAAGAGTCCTGAGTGAGGCAGTTAAATCCTGGAGGATTTCAGACATGCTGTTCTCTGGGATTTTTTTCTTAGTTGAGCTCTGGTGAGCTCCCTGCTGGGCAAGGTAATTGTTGTGATTTCCCTTCTGAGCTACTGTATCTCTACCAGCATTAGAGTGTGAGCCTAATGGAAACTGGGATTTGAGGTGACCAAGTCACATACAAATGCCAGTTCTTCTTACAAATTTTAAAGGAAACCTGCCCCTTTTACAGGGAGCTAAATCCTACCTGGATGCACTCAGATGCATCCAAGAAGACTTGAGCAGAAAAAACATTTAGGGCACATCTATGGCCTGCAATGCAGCATTGCACAGAAATACCTGAACTAGCTGTGAGGAAAATAAGCCTGAAGAGCTGAAAGCATGAGGTCTTCAAATTTTTAAAGATGCCTTTATGAGACCTCCAAAGGCCACTGATACCTGACACTTGGTTTTGGTGCATCAGTCAGCTGGTACTACTGAAACTCTGCCAGATGATGCTGCTCTAGTTTTCAGATGGCATTTAGCTGCTTTGTTTGAACTTCTTTCTGTAAAATGTTGGTAGAACACGAACACAGAGTTGTTTGCAGATCGAAATTGCAAACTGGAAGCAGATTATTCTGTAATCTTCCCCTTATAAGCCTAGTGAAATTATCATAATGAATTTTCTTCTCTTTAAATTTCAGGATTATTAAACAGAGAAGATCATGTAATAGGAATGCTTGCACACGCTGCTGCAGTGGATTCCTTTGAGCAGTGGATAATCAGGGTAATTGCTAAGCCCGCACCTCCCACGGGCCGCATGGGCTGGGGGAGTGGTGGCGCCTCCCGCTCCCCCGCCGTGCCTGCAGATCCCAAATCCCTTCGCTTCCTACCTGCGGATCAGGGGGCGCATTCCACCCTCCCGGCTGCCGGCACCCCAGCTCATTGACCCGGACCCCCTGTGCCTCACTGACCCCAGACCCCCTGTGCCTCACTGACCCCAGACCCCATTGTGCCTCACTGACCCCAGACCTCATTGTGTCTCACTGACCCCAGACTCCACTGTGTCTCACTGACCCCAGACCCCATTGTGTCTCAC